>JAZKJV010002349.1:0-108295 GCA_037367405.1 Ottelia alismoides | reverse complement strand
TGCTCAGTCTCGGCGCGTGCCCCCGGCGCGCGGCGCCATGGGCGCAGCAGGGGAGGCTGACATGAGCCATACCCATCCCGATCTGATCTCGCGGCCGATCCTGATCGCCGCCAGCAGCCTGGTGGTCATCTCGCTCGTGCTGACCGCTGCGGTCCGTTACGAACGCCTGCGCACCGGCGACGCGTTGCCCTCTGGAGCCACTGCCGCACCGATCGGCAATGCCCGGGTCGAGGCTGCCCGCACCGTTGTACTGCACGAGCGGGACGATGGCATGATCATCATCTCGGCTCTCGACGGCAGCATGGCGCCGCGCACCCTGGCACCGTCCGAAGGTGGCTTCATCCGCGGCTCTTTGCGCGCGCTGCGGCACCGCCGGGCAGCCGTGGGAGCCGATGGCGATCCGGTTGTGCAGATCACCCGCCTGTCTGACGGGCGGATTCTGGCCGAGGAAACCGCGAGCGGCATGGTCGTCGACCTTGCTGCCTTCGGCAGTACCAACCGCGCCGCCTTCGCAAGCCTGCTGGAGGCCGACGCCGGCGCGGCGGCGCCAGCTGCCAGCGCCGGACTGTCGTCTGGCCAGGCCACTGCTGCGGCAACCGCCCAGCTCGAACCGTCGCAGGCCCCCCAATGAACCCGCTGACCCGCCTGTTCGCCCGACCCCGCATCGAAACCGGCTGCACCATCGAGGTCAGCCACGGCCAGGATGCCCTGCATGCCCATGTCGTGCTGGACGGCGCCCATGAGATCGGCCCTGGCGACGGGTGACCGTCCATGGCGGCCCTGTCCGCCTGCGGTTCGGCGGAGAGCTTGACCCTGCGCCGCGAGGCCACCCTCGAGAAGGCACGGTGGTGGGAACGCATCACCGTGCGTGCGGGCGCGTTCTTTGCCCTGACCGAACTCTACGAAGTCAGCTTTTCAGACGGGAGGCTCTGACAGCCATGACCGCTACCGCCGCTACGCTCAATCCCGATGCCGGGTTCAACCCGCTGGCCGGTTTCTCGCGCCCCGACACGCTGAAGATGGCGACCACCGAGACCATGCTCTCGCCGCGCTTCTATACCACCGACTACAAGGCGCTGGATGCGGTTGATGTGGGCCCGGTGCGCGCTGAGTGGGACGCCCTGATCGCCGAGATGAAGGCTGACCCCAACCGCCGCCACTTCAAGCGCACCGATGAGTTCGATGACATGCTCGATACGCTCGAGCCCGAGTTGCGCCGCGAATTCGTGGATTTCCTGGTGTCCTCGCTCACAAGCGAGTTCTCAGGCTGCGTGCTCTATGCCGAGATTGTCCGCCAGACCAGCAATCAGGACATGAAGGATCTGTTCAAGTACCTGGCCCGCGATGAAAGCCGCCATGCTGGCTTCATCAATGACGTTCTGAAAGATTTCGGGATCGGCATCGATCTTGGCTTCCTCACCAAGACCAAGAAATATACCTTCTTCAAACCGAAGATATTTTCTACGCGGGTCTATCTGTCCGAGAAGATCGGCTACGCCCGCTACATCACGATCCACAACCAGCTGCAGCGCCATCCCGAGTATCGGTTCCACCCGATCTTCAAGTGGTTCCAGCAATGGTGCAACGACGAGTTCCGGCCATGGCGAGGCCTTCGCCATGATCATGCGGGCCCAGCCGAACCTGTTGCGCGGCCTCAACCTGCTCTGGGTGCGGTTCTTCCTGCTGTCGGTCTATGCCACCATGTATGTGCGCGACCACGCCCGCCCCGCCTTTCACAAGGCTCTGGGTGTCGATCCGACCGCTTATGACTGGGAGGTCTTCCGGGTCTGCAACGAGATCACCCAGCAGGTCTTCCCGCTGGCCCTCGACATCGACAGCCCGCGGTTCCGCGCTGGCATGGACAAGCTGCTGGTCCAGGCCAGGGCTGCCAGTGAGGCCAAGGCTCGCGGTGGGATCACTGGCAAGATCGCGCAGATCTGGAACACTCTGGCGATCGGCGCCACTCTCGCGGGTCTGTATCTGCATCCAGTGAAGCGACAGGACCTGCCCGAAACCGTTCGCCTGCAGCCGACCTGGTAACGGCGCGGGGCGGGGAGGGGAGCAGCCGATGGATCTGTCCGGCATTCTGGCACCCGTGCTGACGGCGACGGTGGCGTGGTTTGTCTCCACGGGCGCGATTTTGTGGCTGGACCGGCGCCCCCGTGCGGCCTGGGCTATGTCGCTGCATTTCGTCAGCTTGCTGGCGATCGCGGCTGCCGTGACCGCCTGGTCCATCGCGGACAACACCACGCCCTGGGCAGCCTATCACGGATTCATGTGCGCGCTGATCCTGTGGGCTGGCACGAGCTGCGTTCCTGATGGGCTATATCACGGGGCCTCGGCGCACACCGCTGCCGCCGGGCGTCCAGGGCTTTGCCCGCTTCAAGGCGGCCACCGCCACTGTGATCCACCACGAGCTGGCCATTGTCATCACCCTGGCAGCCCTTGCGGCCGCCACCTGGGGCCAGCCGAACCAGACTGCCACCTTGACATTCGCCGCCCTCACGGTGCTGGCGGCTTTCCCGCCAAGTTCAATATCTTCCTGGGCGTACCGGGCCTTGACCCGGCCATGATGCCCGATCACCTCGCCTATCTGGCCACCTATTTCCGGACCAGTCCGTCCAATCCGCTGCTGCCGGTCTCGCTGCTGGCGGCCACCGCTGCCACTGTGCTGGCAGCCGGGCAGGGGCTGGAGGCACCAGCCGGCTCTGGCGCGCGCACCGGGTGGATCCTGGTGGCAACCCTGGTGGGGCTCGGCCTTCTGGAACACCTGTTCCTGATTCTGCCGTTCAGGACGGAACCCTGTTCGCGTGGGCCATGGGCGGTGAAGCGGCCCCGTCCGGGCAGTGAACAAAGACGTGAGGATATCCGAACGGCGGGCAGTGAGACACAATGTCCCTTCCCGCGCGTGCAAGAGCCTGTTTTTCCTGTCGTGAAAACCGACTAAGAGCATCTGCCAGGAGGCCGGTCACCGTGGACTATCAACGCTTTTTCGAAGACGCGCTGGGCAAGCTCAAGACTGAGGGCAACTACCGCGTTTTCATCGACGTGGAGCGCCGGGCGGGCGCGTTCCCGCGGGCGGTCCGGCACAAGGACGAGGAGACCGGCGAGGTCACCGTCTGGTGCTCGAACGACTATCTCGGCATGGGCCAGAACCGTGTGGTACTGGATGCGATGCACGAGGCGCTCGACCGCTGCGGCGCTGGCGCTGGCGGCACCCGCAACATCTCTGGCACCAATCACTACCATGTGCTGCTCGAGCGCGAGCTGGCAGACCTGCATGGCAAGGAAGCGGCACTGCTGTTCACGTCGGGCTATGTGTCGAACTGGGCGGCGCTGGGCACACTGGCGGCCAAGATCCCCGGCTGCATCGTCTACTCGGACGCGGGCAACCACGCCTCGATGATCGAAGGCATCCGCCATTCCGGCGCCGAGCGGCGGATCTTCCGCCACAATGACGTGGCGCATCTGGAAGAGCTGATCCTCAAGGACGACCCCGCACGGCCCAAGCTGGTCGCGTTCGAGAGCGTCTATTCCATGGATGGCGACATCGGCCCGCTCAAGGAGCTGATCGAAGTGTGCGAGCGCCACGGCGCGCTGTCCTATCTCGACGAAGTTCATGCGGTCGGTCTGTATGGTCCGCGCGGCGGCGGCATTGCCGAGCGCGAAGGTCTGATGGACCGGATCGACGTGATCGAGGGCACACTCGGCAAGGCCTATGGGGTGATGGGAGGCTATATTGCAGCCTCCGCCGCCCTGGTGGATTTCGTGCGCAGCTTTGCGTCCGGCTTCATCTTCACCACCGCCTGCCGCCAGCAGTCGCAGCTGGCGCCTGTGCCAGCGTGAAGCACCTGAAGGAATCCGGTACCGAGCGCGAACGGCATCAGAGCCGGGTGCGGCAGGTGCGCCACCGGCTCGCGGCCATGGGTATCCCCACCATGGACAACCCCAGCCACATCATCCCGGTGATGGTGGGCGACCCAAGAAGTGCAAGATGATCTCGGACTGGCTGCTGGACAATCACGGCATCTATGTCCAGCCGATCAACTATCCGACTGTGCCGCGCGGCACCGAACGGCTACGCATCACCCCTACACCGCTGCACACCGACGCCGACATCGACCGCCTCGTCGGCGCCCTCAGCGAAATCTGGTCCCACTGCGCCCTGGCCCGCGTCTCGGCCGCAGCCTGACCCAGCGCCCGGCCTGTACGGTTTTGTGCCGGGGGGTCAGATTCACCGGCCCAAAGCCAGCTGTTTCCATGGCTTGAGCATGGATCTAGACTTCGCCTGTTAGGGCTGCGGCGGTCGCACTGGCGCAACGCAGACCGCAACAACTTCGTTCGGCGGCCGTGGCTTGTTGGTGATGTGATCAGACGCGCTGGCACAGGCGCTGTCACAGGCGCGGGCGCGACCTAGCGCTGCGCTAGTTCTTCGGCGACGTCTTCGGAGCTTTGCTCGGTGCCGTTGGCCAGGGCTTCGCGGTCTTGTTGCAGGATGCGGAACACGCGGGCGAGATATTCCTGCATCCAGGCGCCGCGGGCGTCGGCTTCGTCCTTGGTGGGAGCGAAGGCGTCGATATCGGCACGGGACAGGGCGCCGGACTTCTCGAGCAGCCGCTCCAGCGTGTCCATCCGCTCGCGCGTGACCGCCAGTTCCTGGATCACCACCAGGAGGATATTCATCAGGCGCTCTGCGTCCGGGTCGATAAACCACGGCCGCTTGCCCTTGGCCTTTGCGCCCGCCAGCGCGAGGGGATCGATGGTGCTCATGGCTTCGTTCTTCGGCCCGGGCCACGTGGCCGTCAAGGTCTGAAAGGGCCCGTGGCGCCGGCATGGGGGTGCGTCATGGCGGCGCGGACCAGAGGAGACGGGACCAGAGGAGACGGGGCCGAAGGAGATGGGGGACAGCCAGCCATGCTGCGCCGCCCCCAATGTCCATCAGCCGGCAAGGCTTTCAGCGTCAGCCGCCCGCCAGCTTGCGCATGAACTTCTGGGTCTGGCCGCCGCCTGTTCATAGGCTTCCTGGCCCGTGGGGTCGGTGATTGTGGACCAGTTGGCGGCGATCTCTTCAGCGGTAATCCCGCCTTCCTTCAGGCAGATGCCGTCGGTCTCGTAGATCCGGGCCACGGAGAACACGCCCGCGCCCCGCTGTCAGGATCGTGCCAGAGGGAGCGTCCTCACTGACGAGGTAGATCACGCCCGGCGTGACATATTCGGGCTTGAGCAGTTCGAGCATCTGCGGCGGCATGAGGTTTTCAGTCATGCGGGTCGCTGCAACCGGGCTGATGGCATTGATCCGGATGTTGTTCTTGGCGCCCTCGATCTTCATGGTGTTCATGAAGCCGACAAGGCTCAGCTTGGCCGCCCCGTAATTGGCCTGACCGAAGTTGCCATAGAGGCCGGTGGACGACGTGGTGACGATGATGCGGCCATAGTTCTGGGCCTTCATGATCTCCCAGGCAGCCTTCACCGGCTTGACCGTGCCCATCAGGTGCACGTTCATGACGGCATCGAAATCGGCGATCTCCATCTTGGAGAAGCTCTTGTCGCGCAAGATCCCGGCATTGGCGATCAGGATGTCGATCCGGCCCCAGGTGTCCATGGCTTGCTGGATCATGTTGGCGACGCCGGCATCGTCGGTGACCGAGGCGCCATTGGCGATGGCCTCGCCGCCCGCAGCCTTGATCTCGGCCACCACGGCTTCAGCCGCTGCCGACGAGCCACCCGAGCCGTCCACTGAACCGCCGAGGTCATTGACCACCACCTTGGCCCCGCGCCGTGCCAGTTCCAGCGCATGGGCGCGGCCGAGGCGCCGCCGCCAGCGCCCGTGACAATCGCAACCTGACCATCGAAACGAATATCGGCCATCCTGGCTCTCCCTGTCTGTCGTGCGCAGGTTCGAGCCTGCGCCGCCTCTGATCCAAACGTGGCCGTTCCTCTATGGACACTGACGCTGGCGTCAAGAACGCCATGTCAGCCCGCCACTGTGACACGTGCCCGTCTGCCCGGACTGCGGACCGGCCGGATCAGGAATGCCCAGAGGCCGAAGAGGCCACCGGCTGCAAGACCAAGCCCGACAGCAGCCACAGCACATCCACCACCTGCGCGCCGATCCCTGTACCCAGACGAGCCGCATGGATCGGATAGAGCGCATGGTACCACTGCTCGCCCCGGGGGAGGACAGAAGCTGCGGTACTGGCCAGAACCCGCCCGCTACCCGCCTCGGCCCAGACCGTTGTCCGGCCATTGGGATGCCATTCGTCCGGGTCCGCGCAGCCGTATCTGCACCGGACGGTCCGCAGCTGGCCAGACCAGAACCCGCAGCCGTGCCTCGGGATGCAGGGCCTGAGCTGCGGTCAGTGCGCCCCGCCAGTCTGTTGTCCGGCCCGCCGGGGTGGATGCGGGAACCAGCTGCTGCACCTCGGGCGCCGCTGCCAGTGCCGCTGCCGGTGCCGGTGCTGCTGCCCCCCCGCCCAACAGGCTGGCGAGGGCCCGGGCAGGCTGGTCAAACACCAGCGCCGCGCCGCTCACCGCAAACACCAGCAATGGCGCCGCCAGCACCAGACCCAGCCCTCGATGCGCCGCCAGCAGGTCGCGCCGTGCCCGCGAGCCCGGCCACAGGGCCAGCAGCTGCCCCGGTCGCAGGGGCAAGGTGATGGCGAGGCCCGTGAGTGCCATCACCACCAGAGCCAGGCCCGTGAGGCCAATCACCCATTCCCCCGCTTCGCCCATCAGCAGGCGATGGTGCAGGTCGAAGAGCCAGGCCTCTGGCCGCCGGTGCCGGTCCATCGGTCCACCACGGCCCCGCCCGGTGACAGATAGGCGCCGCTGCCATCCGCCAGCGCCACGGTGTGCAGCCCAAGACCCAAGTGGGCCAGCACGATCGAGCGCACGGCATCGGCGCCAAATGCCCGCTCCCGCGCCAAAGCAGCATCCGCCGCCATCGCCGGATCGGCCGCCACCGGCACCGCAGCTCCAGGCAGGCTCGCTCGCAGCCAGTCGTCCTTGAACACCAAAAGCGCCCCGGTGAGGCCAAGAACCACCAGGATCAGCGAGACAAACGCCCCCCGCCCACCGGTGCACCCATCGCAGGGATCAATCCACCCGCCATCACGGCTAGAGCCTGATCTCATAGGCCAGCGTGACCTTGCGTCCGCGTCCGGCAAAGAAACGCAGATTGTCGGTCGGCCGTTCCGTATCGGACAGATAGCTGACATAGCTTCTGTCGGTGAGATTGGCGACTGACAGCGAAACCGCCCCAGGTCCGATGTCGGTCCGCACATAGGCATCCAGGAGGCTGTAGCCTTCAAAATCATTGCGTGGATCGCCGCCGATGAAGCGACGGCCTTGATAGTCTTGCAGCTGCAGGCGGGCTGTGAACGGGCCGCGGCGGTAATCGGCCGCGAGCAGCAACCGGTCGGGAGCAATGTTGGGACCTGTCAGGTCGGTCTCCACACGACCATCGCCGTTGTTGTCGGTCTTGCCGATCAGGCTAGAGGCGGCGAGCGACAGGGCCAGACCCTCCACGGGCGTATCCCAACGCAGGGTCAGATCGAAGCCCTCAATCTCGGTCCGCTGCCGCTGGACCTCGTAGAAGTCGCCTGTCGTCAGGACCAGCAGGGCGCCGCGATCCGACGTCGAGCGGAACCAGGCGAGCCCCGCCCGCACGGGCCCTGAATCCAGCTCCACTCCCAGTTCCAGATTGTCCGAGATCACCGGTGTGATGTCGAGGAAGCGGTCCACGTCCTGCCCCGGCACACTGACGGCCCGCAGGATCCGCCCCACATCGGCGAGCGTGAAACCCTGCGCATACGAGGCATAGAGCACAAAGCCATCAACTGGCTCGACACTCAGCCCCGCATTGGACAGCAGCTCTGCAAAGGATGGCGTGCCGCCACCCACCCGCTGGGGCCCATAGAACCACAGCGTCTCATAATCGGCGATGTCGAGAGTGGCGTCCTCATAGCGCGCCCCTGCGGACAGATTGAGCCGTCCATCCCACAGCGACTGGTTCAGCTGCAGCACCGGCGCGAGGCTCTGATAGGTTGCCTCCGGCACCCACAACCGTCCGGTGCGCGCCAGCTCCTGGAAGGTGGTATCGCGCAGGCCGTCGAGGCCCACCAGCACCTGCAGGCCATCGCCGATGTTGAACGACCCTGTCCAGTCCAAGCGGAAACCCGTCTTGTCGGAGTGGTTCGAGGACTGGTCAAACAGGGTGCGGGTCGGATCGATCCTGGGGTCCTGGAAGTCGGCGAAGACGCCGCCACCGAACAGGCTCTCGAACCGGGTGCCAAACAGGGCTGCACTGAACGTTCCGCCGAGCACATCCTCGACCCGCCAGGTGAGACTGGCAGTGAGCGCGGTATTGAACGGGACCTCGCCGGTCTGGGCGCCGCGAACTGCACTGGTCGGCAGGCCTGTGGCCCGGTTGCCCGCCACCACGACATAGTCACCTTCGCCGGACAGCTCGAAGAGATTCACCATCAGCTCAATCCGTTGATTGGCTGCGGGTTCAAGGCCGGCCTTCGCAAACAGGCTCCAGCTGGTGGAATCCTGCAGCTCGCCCTGGGTGCCATCCACCCCGATCCGCAGGCCCTGGCCGTCATAGAAGGCACCGCGCGCCTCATAAGCCGCTCCCAGCATGAGATCGACCGCCCCGAAGTCGCGGCCGCCGCGCGCTGCCAGCTTCCACCCGGTACCATCGCCCTGCAACCCGCCAGCAGCGGTGACCTGGGCCAGCGCGGCTCCGCTCCAGCCAGTGCGACCGGTGGCGGGCCGTGCGGTCACATAATTGATCACCCCGCCCGTGGCGCCGATCCCCTGGATCGCATTGGATCCGAAGATCACTTCCACCCGGTCCACAAGGAACGGATCGATCGTGAAACCGTCGCGGCTGCCATCGCGCAGCGGCGTCGATTGCGGCACGCCGTCGATCAGGAACAGGGGGCTGCGCCCGCGCAGACTTTCGCCGGCACCTGTCAGCTTCTGGCGGGTGGGCGAGAAGGAGGGCACCAGGGCGGCCACAGCATCCACAGCACTGCCACCAATCTGCGCCTGGACCCGGGTCTCCTCCGGCGTGATCACCTGCACGGTCGCTGCCATCGCCGAGGCAGGCAGCGGGATCCGTGTAGCCGTGACCAGCACGACCTCCGCCTCTGTCGGCGGCGCCACCGGCGCGCTCTGAGCAAATGCCGCCGAAGAGGCCAACGCGGCCAGGGCCGGGCCCATCAGCAGGGCGTGACGGGTGGAGGAGCGTGTCAGGGACGGATACATCGGACTTCCTGTTGTTGCGATCCATTCGCAATAACAGGAAATGAGAACGACTCGCAAGTGCAGAAACGTCTATGGTGCTGTCAATGGCCAAGGGGGGCAGGGGTACGTCCCGCTCAGCTGGTTTGGATGCCGTTCTGATCAGGACCCGCCACACTGTGCCTTGCCCCAATTGTCGACCTTGGAGCGAGGTCGATGCTGAAGGGCATGAAAAAACCCCAGACGCGCAGTCTAAAGCACGTCCGGGGCCTGTGGATTGAGAATGTTGCCGATGGGAATGGGGCCGCCTGGGGCGGCCCCTTCACCCGGTCTGATCAGCGACCGGCTGGCAGGTCCTGGTAAGCGACATCCTTGTCGACACGGACGTCGCCGGGCAGGCCGAGAACACGTTCGGCGATGATGTTTTTGAGGATTTCGTCGGTGCCGCCGGCGATCCGCAGGCCGGGGGCCCACATGTAGCTCTGCTGGAAGGCGCCTTCGAGGGCGGTCAGCGAGCCGTCGGTGATGATGCCGTAGTGGTCCATGCTCTCGATCGCGGTGTTGGTGATATCCTGCAGCTGGTTGGCTGTGATCACCTTGCCGATCGAGCTTTCCGGTCCGGGGGTCTGGCCCTTGGAGAGGGCGGTCATGGTGCGGAACTTGCCGAGCTTGTAGCCTTCGGCGCGCACATACCAGTCGGCCAGCTTCTGGCGGAAAGCGGTATCGTCCAGGAGCGGGCTGCCGTCGGGTCCGGCCGCGGTGCGGGCATAGTCGAGCATTTCCTTATAGTCCGGCCCTGGCGAGCCACCCACGGCCAGACGCTCGTTCATCAGTGTCACCAGCGCCACCGTCCAGCCATTGCCTTCCCCGCCCAGCATCTGGGCATGGGGGATACGGACGTCGGTGAAATACACTTCATTGAAGTTCGACCCGCCGCTCATCTGGTGGATCGGCCGCACCTCGATGCCGGGGCTCTTCATGTTCACAAAGAACATGGTGAGACCCTTGTGCTTGGGCTTGGAGGGATCGGTGCGCACCAGCAGGATGCCCCAGTCGGAATAATGGGCGCCCGACGTCCACACCTTCTGGCCATTGACCACCCAGTCGTCGCCGTCGCGTACCGCACGGGTCTTGAGCCCCGCGACATCGGATCCTGCGGCGGGTTCGGAGAACAGCTGGCACCAGATCTCCTGGCCATGCAGGGCCGGGCCGACATGGCGCCTGCTTCTGCTCGTCGGTGGCGAAGGCGATCATGGTGGGGATGCACATGCCAAGACCGATCTGGAACGGCTGGCTGGGGGCATCGAACTTGGCTTCTTCCTGGTTGAAGATCACCGAGAAGATCGGCGGCAGGCCCTGGGCCGCCCTGTTCCTTGGCCCAGGTGATTCCGGCAAAGCCAGCCTTGGCCTTGGCATCCTGATAGGCCTTGGCGGCCGCCATGTATTCGGCGTCGGTCAGGCGCTTTTGCAGGCTGTCGCGCGCTTCACCCTTCGGGCGGCAGGTGGCCTCGAGAAAGCGCGGGCGCGGGCGCGGAACGCGGCTTCGTCTGGGGTGTCGTTGAAATCCATGGCTTGGCTCCCGGGCAGGTCCTGTTGTGCGGTGGCGCGCCGCCAGACCCCATGGCCCGGCACCGGCCCCGCCTGTCTTGGCGGACTTGCAACGACGATAGCTTGACGGGCGCGTCAATCAAGCCACTGCGACCGTCCGGGCCAAGGCGCATGCAGCGACACGCCGCACAACCGGGGCGCGGGTGGCGGGGCGCGGGTGGCGGGGCGCGGGTGGCGGGGCGCGGGTGGCGGGGCGCGGGTGGCGTGGCGCCCGCGATGACCCGGCCTGCCATACCTCAGGCGGTTTCGCGCTGGCGGGTGATGCGCTGCTCGATCCGCTTTTCGAAAGTGCCTTGCACGATCCGTTGCACATAGATGCCGGGGGTGTGGATGTGGTCGGGGTCGAAACTGCCGACGGGTACGATCTCTTCCACTTCTGCCACGGTGACGGCACCGGCCGTGGCCATCATCGGATTGAAGTTGCGGGCGGGTCTTCCGATAGATCAGGTTGCCTTCCGTATCGGCTTTCCAGGCCTTGACGATGGACAGGTCGGCCTTCAGCCAGCGCTCCATCACATAGTCCACACCCTCGAAAGTCGCGTGCGGCTTGCCCTCGGCAATCAGGGTGCCGATGCCGGTACGGGTGTAGAAGGCCGGGATACCGGCGCCGCCAGCGCGGATCCGCTCGGCCAGCGTGCCCTGCGGATTGAACTCCAGCTCCAGTTCGCCCGACAGATACTGGCGCTCGAACTCGGCATTCTCGCCGACATAGCTCGACACCATCTTGCGGATCTGACGGGTGGCCAGCAGCAGGCCAAGGCCAAACCCATCGACGCCGGCATTGTTGGAGATCACGGTCAGGTCCCGCACGCCGCTGTCTCTCAGGGCGAGGATCAGGTTCTCCGGGATGCCGCACAGGCCAAAGCCGCCGCTCATCACGGTCATGCCGTCCTTCAGCACACCCTCAAGGGCCGAAGCTGCATCCGCAAAGACCTTCCCGGCCATGACCATTCCCCACATATCTGCGCCGCCGCTGTCTAGCGTGCTGCTGCGCCCTCCGCCAGAGCCGGGAACCAGTGCCGCGACCCGGCGCAAGGCCTCCGGCCGCCGCGCTATTTCGGCTTGCCGAACTGTACCACCGTTCCACCGCTGTCGGATCCAGGGGCACGGACCTCCAGCACCCGTGCACCAGGAAAGGCGGTCAGGGCGGCCCTGTACGGCGGGCTCGACTTCCACTGCTTTGAGAGCCTCGGCTGCACGGCGCTTGCGGGCCTCGTCCAGGGTCTCGGCTCCTGCGACAGCGCCGCCGCGCACCATCTCCACTTGCCAGCCATCGCCGAAATGGCCCTGCACCGCCTCACTCAGCCGGCGCCCGAGGTCCGGGGCGGCGCGGGGCAGGGGGGCCAGCTCGATCCGGCCCGGAGCGAACGAGACCAGAGGACATGCCGCTCCAGCTCCACCACCAGCACCGTCTCGCGCAGCGCTTCGAGCCGCGCCAGCAGCGCCTCGAAACTGGCAGGCTGGCCATCCTCCGATGATAGCGGTTCAGCCGCCAGGGCCACAGCCGAGCCCCTCCGGCGCTGGCCTCGATCCTGGATGCAGGGGCGTAGCTGGCGGGTCCGGCGGCCACGGCGGTTGTGCCCTCGGCCCCACCCGCGCCAACAGCCGCGCCAGCAGCCGCGCCAGCAGCTAGGCCAGCAGCGACGCCAGTCGCCAGCGGCCCGCCACCACCCGCCAGCATCCGCGCGAGCTCCTCAGGTCCTGGCAAACCTTGGGCGGCGCAGGCGCGCAGCAGGCACATATCCGCTGCCTGCATCGGATCGGGCGCCCGGCCAGCCTCTTCAAAGCCCCGCAGCAACAGCTGCCACAGTCGGTTGGCCGCCGCTGGCGTCAGAGCCCCCGCAAGCGCCCGCAACCGCTGCGCCTGATCGCCCGAGCCCGACGGCCGCCAGGCCGCGCCCAATGCCTGAACGCGCGCGACTTCATGGGTCAGGTCCATCAGGGCCCGCAGCACCAGATCGGCCTGCGCCCCGCCGGCATGCTGGCTCGCCAGTTCGCTGACAGCGGCGGCTGCATCGCCGCGCACCACTGCCTCCAGCAAGTCCAAGGAGCGGGTACGGTCTGCCAGGCCCAGCATGTCGCGCACCGTGGCCGCATCCACGCCAGCGCCGCGATCGAGCACGATCGCCTGATCCAGCAGCGACAGCCCGTCCCGCACCGAGCCTTCCCGCCGCCCGCGCGATCAGCTCCAGCGCATCAGGTTCGATCCTTGCGCCTTCTGTGGTGGCGATCGACGCCAGATGCCCCGCCAGCTGCTCCAGCTCCACCCGCCTGAGATCGAAGCGCTGGCAGCGCGACAGGATCGTCACCGTACCTTGTGAATTTCAGTGGTGGCGAAGATGAATTTGGCGTGGGGCGGCGGCTCCTCCAGCGTCTTCAGGAGCGCGTTGAAGGCTGCGGTCGACAGCATATGCACTTCGTCGATAACATAGACCTTATAGCGCGCCGCAATCGGACCGTAGCGGACCCCGTCCAGCAGCTCCCGCATGTCATTGACCGACGTGCGCGATGCCGCATCCAGTTCGAACACATCCGGGTGACGTCCCGCCTGGATATCGGCGCAGTGGCGTCCAGGTGGCTCCAGCTGCATCGAAGGCCGGTCGACGGTTTCGGAGGCATAATTCAGAGCCCGGGCGATCAGCCGCGCGGTCGTGGTCTTGCCGACCCCCCGCACCCCCGTGAGCATATAGGCATGGGCGATCCGGTCAGTGGCAAAGGCATTGGCGAGGGTACGGACCATCGCTTCCTGCCCCACCATGTCCTCGAACCGCTGCGGCCGATATTTGCGGGCCAGGACGAGATAGGCGCCGCCCTGCGTGGTTGCGGCAGCTGCGGCGCCTGCGGTGCCAGCCGGAGAGCCTGCAGCCGCGTGGGCCAGTGGAGCTGGCGGGGCAGGGGGCGCAAGCTCGTCATCGCCGAACATCGAGAGCGTCAGGTCGTCGCGCTCGGTTTTCCTCGCTGTCCGTCAGCGTATCCGGATCGGCCTCGGTTGCCCATGCGCCGGGCAGGCCGGGCGCCAGGTCCTCATCAGGACCGTCCCCGTCGGGATCATCATCGTCGCGGTCGTCGTCGTCGATCATCGACCGGACCTGCCTCGCAAGGAGCTGGGAGAAGGGTGGAGGACCGGACAGCGACCCGGGGCGAAACTCGTTGCGGCTGCTGCGTTCCCGCCCTGACCGGATTGGCGAGGACCCCGTCCGCCGCCGGCCTCCACCCGCTCTATCGCAGCGCAGCGCGCGCGAGGCAAGACGCGGGGTTGTAGCTGCCGGAGCAGCGAGCAGCGCTGCCATGGCCCATCCACTGCACCTGCCACAGCGTGCGCGCGTGGACAGGACGGACGCGGTGTGGCAGGACGCCCCCCGTTCCGATCGGCGGCACCCCCGCGTCAGCAGGGCCGCCGTGTGCGCCGTGCCTGCCGCGAGCCAGTCCGCCGCCGATCCGGTCAACTCATCAGCGCCCCGTTCAGGACACGCCGCCATGCAGATCGTTACGAAGTCAGCCGAGGGCCTCGCCCGCGTCTTCGCCATCACCTACCCCGCTGCCGACCTCGCCGCCCGTCTCGACGAGCGCGTGAGGGACATGGCGCCGCGTGTGGCCGTCAAGGGCTTCCGCCCCGGCAAGGTGCCGCCGGCCCATGTCAAGCGCATGTATGGCAAGTCGATCATGGCCGAGATGATCAATGACCTCGTCCAGGAAGGCGTGAACAAGGCTGTCAATGACAATGCCGTGCGCCCCCGCCAGCCAGCCGGAAGTATCGGGCCTTGAAACGGTCGACCAGGCCGTTGAAGGCACGGGTGACTGTCGTTCGATGTGTCGCTGGAAATCCTGCCCGACTTCACCCCGGTGGACATCAAGACCCTCAAGCTCACCCGCCGGTGGCCGAGGCCAGCGATGCCGACATCGACGAGGCGCTGGAGCAGATCCGCAAGCAGTCGCAGTCCTACGAGGAAAAGAGCGGCAAGGCCGCCGATGGCGACCAGCTGGTGATCGATTTCGTCGGCAAGATTGACGGCGAGGCCTTCACGGGCGGCACCGCCAATGATGCCACGCTGGTGATCGGTTCCAAGACCTATATCCCCGGCTTCGAGGACCAGCTGACCGGCGCCAGCGCTGGCGACACCGTGGTGGTGAAGGTGACCTTCCCGACCGACTATGGTGTGGCCACCTTGTCGGGCAAGGACGCCGAATTCGATGTCACCGTGAAGGCCGTGAAGGCTCCGGTGGAGAGCAAGGTCGATGACGAACTGGCCAAGTCGGTGGGCCTGTCGGACCTTGAAGCACTGAAGGGCGCGCTCAAGACCGATATCGAGCGCCAGCTCAAGGACCTCTCGCGCCAGAAGGCCAAGCGGGCCCTCCTCGATGCGCTGGACAGCGCCCACAGCTTCGAGCTGCCGCCGCGCATGGTGGACGCGGAGTTCGACGGCATCTGGCGTCAGGTCGAACAGGACCGCGCTGGCGGCAATGTCGACCCTGAGGACGCTGGCAAGAGCGATGACGAGCTCAAGGCTGAGTATCGCAAGATTGCCGAGCGCCGGGTGCGTCTGGGCCTGGTGCTGGCGGAAATCGGTCGCGACAGCGGTGTGGATGTCACCGACGAGGAAGTGAACCAGGCCCTGCGCCGCCAGCTGAGCCAGTTCCCGGGTCAGGAGCAGATGATTCTGGACCTGTACCGCAAGAACCCCTCGCTGGTCGCCCAGTTGCGCGCCCCGATCTACGAAGAGAAGGTGGTCGACTTCGTGCTGCAGATGGCAGAGGTCACCGATGTGACGGTGACCCGCGCCGAACTGGAAGCTGACGACGACGCCCCGCCGGCCACCGAAGCCAAGGCTGCCAAGCCCAAGGCCAAGAAGGCCAAGGCCAAGACAGAAGCTGCCGGCGATGACGCCGCTGCCGCGTCGGATTCGGTACCCGAGGCTGCTGCCGAGCCCGCAGCCGAAGCCAAGCCCAAGGCCAAGAAGACCAAGGCCAAGGCGGCTGAATAAGTCGCAGGTCCACCCCCGCGTCTCTGATCTGGACGCGGGATCGACCTCCAACACACCGCAGGCCGGACGGGACCCCGTCCGGCCTGTCTGCATGAATGGGTCATGCTCGTGAGGGCGCAGGCATGATCGCCCGCCCCCAAAAGCCCTGCCTTGGGCCTGAGGGTCAGGAGCGATCACGGCTCCACTGCCACTGCACAGCCGGCAGCCATTCGGGCCAGGGTAGGCCTTGGTGGTGAAATCGATGGTCCTGATGCGTGGCCCGATGTCGGCCCTCTCGGGTTTCTTGCGGGGCGGTAGCTGCGGTGGCCGCGTCTTGCTGTTGGTCCCGATCTGGTAGCCCAACAGGCTGAAGGTCATGCTGGTCTCGGTCCGCCAGAGCCTTCGGATACACCCCGCTGGCCTATACCGCAGGTCCGGCGCCATGATGTAGCCCTCGCGGCCACGGGCCAGACGGTAGGCCAAGGTCTGCGCTTTCTTGAGCGGGTCAGCCGCGATCACCGCCAACCGATCCAGCCGCTTATAGAGCGTGACCATAAAGACAGGTCGCGCGGGCCGCTTCTGCTGATAACCCCGCTCCTCGCGCTTCCTTTGTGCCCGTTCCCAAAGCTCCGCCCGCTTGTGCTTGTTGAGATACTGGTCAAGCATCACCCGGAACACCGGCCCCCGCTCCCAAAGCGCGCTGCGCTTGCCGGTTTTGGCCACCGCTGGCTTGTCCACCAAAGTATGCTCGAGCTGCAAAGCCAGCGCGATGATCACCCGGCGCAGATACACCTCGATCATCCGGATGCCCGCCTTGAGCTTTTTGGCGATGCCCGGCGGCGCAAACCGTGGCCGTTCAAGGTTCACCTGAGCCCTCACGCTGTCCACCAGCTCGGTGAGACAGTCGAGGATCGAGGTGAAGTGCTTGAGGACCGGATGCATGGGGCGGATTGAAGCGCACGTTCGCAACAGGCGGATAAGTTTGTGTCTATCCCCCAAGCCAGGAGCGCATCCCCCCTGGAGCGCAGTTGCTCGCAACTGCGCCGTTCGAACGTCCACACAATTCGAACAAAGCGCCACCCGTAGCGTCGCTCCGCGCCGCTGGCGCAGTTGCGAGCAACTGCGCTCCAGGGCGCCAGCGGTCCCATCGGATCACCGCTGCTTGCAGCGGTGAAGGCGCGCCAGCGCCTGGGGGCCTCAGGTTTTGCGGGGGAATGGTGCGTCGCTTGCACAAAACCACTGGAGCGCAGTTGCTTGCAACTGCGCCGCTCCCGCCCCCACACAATTCGAACAAAGCGTCACCCGTAGCGTCGCTCCGCGCCGCTGGCGCAGTTGCGAGCAACTGCGCTCCAACTAGCACTTCGGACGAAGGACCCGCCTGGAGGGGCGGTCAAGGACGGCGAAGCCGCCCCGCAGGGGCTTGTCCTTGACGGCGCCGGAAGGCGGAACACGATGATTGAGGAAGTGGCGCGAGCAGGCTCGGCGACACTTCCTCCCAAGCCGGGCGGCGGCGCCGATGGGCGCCCAGTCCGATCAACAGCGCCTGCCCAACCGCCGCCAAGGCCTAGGAGGTTCTGTCACCAGCCCTGCTGGCGCCAGAACCAAGACTACGGTGTTCCGCCTTCCAGCCCCCTCAAGGCCAAGCCCCTGCGGGGCGCGCTTCGCGCGGCCTTGACCGGGCCGGAAGGCGGGTGGCTAGCGGGATCGGTGCGCGCTGGAGCGCAGTTGCTCGCAACTGCGCCGCTCCAGTCCCCACACAATTCGAGGAGCGCGCCACCCGTAGCGGCGCTTTGCGCCGCTGGCGCAGTTGCTAGCAACTGCGCTCCAGGGGGGCGGGGGGACCATTGGAGCCCCGATGCTTGCAGCGGTGAAGGCGCGCTAGCGCCTGGGGGTCTTGGGATTTGCGGGGGACGGAGCGGCGCTTTGCGCAGCTGCGAGCAGCTGCGCTCCGGGGCCGCTATCCAGCGACCATCCGCCTTGCTTGGGCTGCCCGGCGTTCCTCGTGCTTCAGCAGCGTTTCCTTCAGATACCGCCCGGTCCAGCTTTCGGCCACCTGGGCGACCTGTTCGGGGGTGCCTTCGGCCACGATCCGACCGCCGCCATCGCCGCCTTCGGGGCCGAGGTCCACGATCCAGTCGGCGCATTTGATCACGTCGAGATTGTGCTCGATCACCAGCACTGTGTTGCCGCCGTCCGCCAGCTCCTGCAGCACTTCCATCAGCTTGCGGGTGTCCTCGAAGTGCAGGCCCGTGGTGGGCTCGTCGAGGATGTAGAGGGTGCGGCCGGTGGCGCGCTTGGACAGCTCCTTGGAGAGCTTGACCCGCTGGGCCTCGCCGCCCGAAAGCGTGGTGGCCTGCTGGCCGATCTTCACATAGCCAAGGCCCACCCGCACGAGGGTTTCCAGCTTGTCGCGGATCGTCGGCACGGCAGCAAAGAAGCCGGCACCTTCCTCCACGGTCATGTCCAGCACATCGGCGATGCTCTTGCCGCGGTACAGCACCTCCAGCGTCTCGCGGTTGTAGCGCTTGCCGTGACACACGTCGCAGGTGACATAGACGTCGGGCAGGAAGTGCATCTCGATCTTCTGCACCCCGTCGCCCTGGCAGGCCTCGCAGCGGCCGCCCTTCACATTGAAGCTGAACCGGCCGGGGCCATAGCCGCGGGCCTTGGCCTCGGGCAGGCCGGCGAACCAGTCGCGGATCGGGCCGAAGGCGCCGGTATAGGTGGCGGGATTGGATCGCGGGGTGCGGCCGATGGGCGACTGGTCGATGTCGATCACCTTGTCGAGGAACTGCAGGCCCTCCAGCTCGCGATAGGGGGCGGGCACTTCGCTGGCGCCATTCAGCTTGCGCGCGAGCGCCTTATAGAGCGTCTCGAGGATCAGCGTGCTCTTGCCGCCACCGGAAACCCCGGTGATGCAGGTGAACACGCCCAGCGGGATCGTCAGGTCAACGTCCTTCAGATTGTTGCCGGTGGCGCCTGTCAGGCGCAGGACCTTCTTGGGGCTTGCCTTGCGGCGCTTGGCGGGGATCGGCACCAGCCGCTCGCCGCGCAGATAGGCGCCCGTGAGGCTGGCGGGATTGGCCTCGACTTGTTGCGGCGTGCCCTGCGCCACCACCTGGCCGCCATGCACACCGGCAGCTGGCCCCATATCGATCACATGGTCGGCCGTGAGGATCGCCTCCTCGTCATGCTCCACCACCAGCACCGAATTGCCAAGGTCCCGCAGGCCCTGCAAGGAGGTGAGCAGGCGGGTGTTGTCGCGCTGGTGCAGGCCGATCGACGGCTCGTCGAGCACATAGAGCACGCCAGTCAGGCCCGAGCCGATCTGGCTGGCCAGCCGGATCCGCTGGCTCTCACCCCCCGACAGGGTGGCCGAGCCGCGCGCCAGCGACAGGTAATCCAGGCCCACATCATTCAAGAACCGCAGCCGGTCCTTGATTTCCTTGAGGATCCGGGTGGCGATCTCGCGCTCCTTCGGGCTGAGCTGGCTGTCGAGCTGTTCGAACCAGTCGCGGGCCTCGCGGATCGAGCGGTTGGTGGCAGCCGAGATATCGATGCCGCCAACCCGTACCGCCAGCGCCTCTGGCTTGAGGCGGGCGCCGTGGCAGGTAGGGCAGGTCTGGGCCGACTGATAGCGCCCCAGCTCCTCGCGCACCCAGGCACTGTCGGTTTCGCGCCAGCGCCGCTCGAGGTTGGGGATCACACCCTCGAAGGTCTTGGTGGTCTCATAGCGGCGCAGGCCATCGTCATAGACGAACCGGATCTTCTCCTGCCCAGAGCCGAACAGCACCTTCTCGCGGAACGCCTCTGGCTGCTTGCCCCATGGGGTTTCCATCCTGGCACCATAATGGCGGGCCAGCGCCTGCAGGGTCTGGGTATAGAGCGGGGAGGGGCCCTTGGCCCACGGGGCGATGGCGCCTTCGTTCAGGTTCTTGTCGCGGTCGGGCGCCACCAGGTCCGGGTCGAACTTCAGCTGGACGCCGAGCCCGTCGCACGTGGGGCAGGCGCCGAACGGGTTGTTGAAGCTGAACAGGCGCGGCTCGATCTCCGGGATGGTGAAGCCACTGACGGGACAGGCAAATTTCTGCGAGAACAAGGTCGGCTCGGGATTGTCGCCATCGGCTGGCAGCACCACGGCGATGCCGTCAGCGAGGCGCAGGGCCGCTTCGAAACCCTCCGCCAGGCGCCCTTGCAGGCCGGGGCGTACGGCGATCCGGTCGACCACCACATCGATGTCATGCTTGAGCTTCTTGTCGAGCTCGGGCGCCTCTTCCAGCTGGACAAAGGTGCCATTGATGCGGGCCCGCTGGTAGCCCTGCTTGATCCAGCTCTTGATCTCGGTCTTGTACTCGCCCTTGCGACCACGCACGACCGGCGCCAGCAGGTACAGCCGTGTGCCCTCTGGCATCGCCATCACCCGGTCCACCATCTGGCTGACAGTCTGGCTGGCGATCGGCAGGCCAGTGGCCGGCGAATAGGGGACCCCCACCCGCGCCCACAACAGGCGCATATAGTCATAGATCTCGGTGACCGTGCCCACTGTGGAGCGCGGGTTCTTGGACGTGGTCTTCTGCTCGATGGAGATCGCGGGGCTGAGGCCCTCGATCGCATCCACGTCCGGCTTCTGCATCAGCTCCAGGAACTGGCGCGCATAGGCCGACAGGCTCTCGACATAGCGGCGCTGGCCCTCGGCATAGATGGTATCGAACGCCAGCGAGCTCTTGCCCGAACCCGACAGCCCGGTCAGCACCACCAGCTCGCCGCGCGGGATGTCGATGGTGACATCCTTGAGATTATGCTCGCGCGCACCGCGCACTCGGATAAACGGCAACTCGGACATGGACGCTCCCTGACCACGGGTATCTAGTGCCGCGATGCGGGTGCGGCGTCCAGAACAAAAACAGAACCAGCAGCGGCATCCGCAGGCTGTCCACCTGCCAGCCCGCTACCGGCAGCCGCATCGCGATCTCAGAGCGAGAAAGTACTTTACAGAATAAAGCATTCTGCTAGTCATGACAGCAGACAAGGCGAAGGAGGGCAGTCCATGAGTCCGACAACCGATACCGAGATTGCAGCGCTGCGGGCGCTGGCTGAAGAGGGGCGTCAGGGGCCGCTGGCGGTGGGGCCGGTGCTGGTTCTGGTTGGCCTGCTGGTGCCCGCTGCCTGTCTGGGCGGATGGATCCCGGGCCTGGTGCCCGACTTGCCGCGAGCGATTCAGATTGCGGGGCTGTTGGGGTTCTGCACGGTTGGCGGTCTGGTGGGGCAGATCATGATCCAGCGGCTGGCGCCTGCGCTCGAGCGGGGGACCGTACTGGCCCGGGCCGAGGGTCTGGTCTGGGGGCTTGGCGGGCTGGCGACTGGCGTATTTGCCGCGATGCTGGTCCTGCGGGGGCTGCTGGGCCTGCCGACCCCGCCCAATGTGATCGGTGCGATAGCCACGGTGGCCTTCCTGCACGTCGGTGTGGCCTATTTCGTGACAGCCGGTCTGGCGCGGCAGCGCTGGCTGCAGGTGCCAGGCTGTGGAGCGCTGGTGGCGGCGCTGGTGTGCGGGCTTGTGGCAGACGATCCGCTGGTGATGCCTTTGGTGGCGGGGCTGATGGTGCTGCTGGTGCTGGTACCCGGGGTGATGCTGCTGCGGGCCGAGCGGAGAGCAGCGTGAGCGGGTTTGACGCGGCCCGGCTGGATGATGCGATCCATGGCAAGGTACGGCTGGCCATCATGGCCTATCTGTCCGGTGCCCAGACCGCCAGCTTCACCACGCTGAAGGCTGCCATCGGGACCAGCGACGGCAATCTGTCGATCCATCTGCGCAAGCTGGAAGAAGCCGGGCATGTGGTGATCGAGAAGGGCTATGAGGGGCGCAAGCCCTTGACGACCGTTGTTCTGACCGAGACGGGCCGTGCCGCCTGGATCGCCTATCTCGACGAGCTGAAGCGCCTTCTGGCGCTGCCTGCCGCCAGCTGAGCGGGGCACCGAGAGCCCGGCTCAGCCAGACTGGAGCCCATAGTCGGCGGCCGAGCGCACCGCGCGATGGAAGGCGAGGCGGGCGGCATACTCACGCGGGTCCTTCTTGCGCACCAAGGCACCCTCCGTCGGCGCCGACCAGTCGGCCAGCCGCGTGAGATAGAAGCGCAGCGCCGCGCCCCGCGCCAGGACCGGCAGAGCCGCCACTTCGGCCGGCTCCAACGGGCGCACCGACTGATAACCTGCCATCAGAGCCCGTCCGCGCGTGCTGTCGAACTCCCGCCCCAGGGGCTCGAAGCACCAGGCGTTGATCATCACCGCAAGGTCATAGGCCAGGAAATCCGTACAGGCGAAATAGAAGTCGATCAGGCCGGTGACCGTCTCGCCTGTGAACAGGATATTGTCTGGAAACAGATCAGTATGGACGAAACCTGAGGGCAGGGATCGCGGCCACAGCGCCGACAGCACGGCAAGGTCGCCATCCACCAGCTGCCGTGACCCCGGCTCCAGTGCCTCTGCAGCAGGCCCCAGCCCACGCCACAGCTGCTGCCAGCCGTCGAGCGAGAGGTCATTGGCTCTGCTGTGGCCGAAGTCTGCGAGCGCCAGGTGCATCCTTGCCAGGGCCGCCCCGGCGGCCCGGGTCTGGGCGGCGGATGGGCGGCGGGGGGAGATCCCGTCGAGGAAAGTGCACAGTGCCACCGCCTTGCCGCCCAGCATCTGGGTCAGCGCGCCATCGGTGGTCCGCACCGGGCGCGCCGCCGGCAGGCCAGCTGCCGCCGCTGCCTCGGTCGCGCCCAGAAAAAACGGTAGGTCCGCGATCCGGACCCGCCGTTCATAGATGGTGAGAATGAAGCGGCCCTCGGCAGTCGCCAGCAGGAAGTTCGAGTTCTCGATTCCCTCGGCGATGCCCTTGAAGGTGAGCGGGGCCGAAAGACCCCACCCGGCCAGAAGGCCAGCCAGCTCGCTGTCGCTCGGTTCGGTCCAGACTGCCATGACGTCGTCTGCTCCGTTTGGCGTCCCGTATTCCGGGCCGCCAGGGCGACCGCCAGCCCTGGCGTCAGCCGACGATTTCGTTGCCGGCGAAGAACTGCGCGATCTCGATCGCGGCGGTCTCCGGGGCGTCCGAGCCGTGCACGGTGTTTTCACCCACCGACAGGGCATGGGCCTTGCGGATGGTGCCATCGGCGGCGTTGGCTGGATTGGTAGCACCCATCACTTCGCGGTAGCGGGCAATGGCGCCTTCGCCTTCCAGCACCTGCACGACCACCGGCTCGGAGATCATGAAGTCGACCAGCTCACCAAAGAACGGACGCTCCTTGTGCACGGCATAGAAGGTCTCGGCCTGGGCGCGGGTCATGTGGATGCGCTTCTGGGCCACGATCCGCAGGCCGGCGGCCTCGATCATCGCATTGACCGCACCGGTCAGATTGCGGCGGGTGGCATCGGGCTTGATGATGGAAAAGGTGCGCTCGAGCGCCATGAGGAAATCTCCCGGGAGGATGGTGTGTGGCCGCTGGCACGGCGCACGCACAGTTGCGCGCAGCACACCGGGGGCCGGACGGCGCGGCCTCTAGCCGCTTTTGACTGCCGCGCACAGTCCCCGGCAGCGGGAAGCTGCAGATAACCGGGTGGTGGTCTCAGGCCAGGAGGGCCGCGGCGGTGCGGTCGAACACCTGTGTACCGCGTGTCCAGATCGCCCGCTTCCAGCTGTCGGTCTCGACATAGAAGGCGGCGCGGCTCTGACGGCGGATCTCGTCGGCCTCGGGTCCCTCGCGGTCGCCATGGACATGCAGCCAGCTGGAGGCCTGGGAGGCGCGGAACACGCTCATGGTGTCCACGGTGCCGAATTCCAGCGCCATGATCGCGCTCCAGCGGTCAGCGGCCAGTGCCACCAGGGCCGTGTCCATGGTACCCACCAGCTTGGCCGACACCGAGCTGCCGTCACTGGTGGAGCGGATCTCGCCGGGCAGGATCGCGTCGAGGCGCTTGTAGTGATCGCTGGACGGGTCACTTTCGGTGATGATCTCGCCGTAACCTTCGGGGCCAAGGCCGGTATGCATGTCGATGCAGCCAAACCGCTCCGCACCCTCCATCACGCCGGACAGAAGCCGCTTCAGGGTCAGATGTGACCAGGAAGGGGCCACCCCGCCGAAATAGACCCCTTTGGGATGGTTGTACTGGCCGCCGGAAAGGGCTGCCTGCAGGGCCGGAAAGCCATGCTTGGCCGCATAGGCCAGCAGCGCCGCCTCCGCAGCCGCCAGCGCCTCTGGCGAGCGTTCTGCCGGGGCAGCATGGGGGGCGATGGCATCATAGTCGGGATTGGCCGGCAGTGGCGGCGCGAAACTGTCGAGATAGTTCCGGTTCAAGTCGATATTGTCTTCATTGAAGCGGGTATCCCACGCAAAGCCATAGGGATTATGCGCATGGAGCAGCACCACTTTCAGGCCCCGGTCCGCCAGTGCTTGGGCCTGACCGGTCAACAGAAGGCCGGTCTGCACCCCTGATCCGCAATAGCCCTCCGGCCCATGGGTGCCGCTGATCATGGTGATCACGGCCCTGGCATCGGACGGGCCGAGCACGGCAAGGTCCATCCAGAGCGGTCGGCCGCCAGGGCCTGTTGCCGATGGGTGGCGCACCTCGGTGAGCGTGGCACCGGCGGCCTGCGCCGCTGTCACGAAGCGGTCGCGGGCGACATAATAGTCGGGACTGAAGAAGCTCTCGGGGGCAAGGTCTGACATGGCGGCTGTGGCTCCCTGATACTGGCCGGCCCCACTGTGCAGGCTCTGTTTGTGACGACCGCGCTCAGCCCCACAAGGCAGGGGTGGGTGGATGCAGGCGCGGCCCCTCATATGAAAGACACGGATCGCGGTCCTGCGCCAGCAGCAATGGCCCATCCAGGTCCACCCAGTCGGCCAGTTGCGCCAGCAATACCGCCGGTGCCATGGCCAGGCTGGAGCCCACCATGCAGCCCACCATCACCCCGAGGCCTGCAGTCCGCGCCATCCGCACCGCCTTCAACGCCTCGGTGAGGCCGCCAGCCTTGTCGAGCTTGATGTTGATGGCGTCATAGCCCTGGACGATGGTTTCGATGTCGGCGCTGGTGTGAAAGCTCTCATCGGCACACACGGCCACCGGGGCGGCAATCCTGCGCAGGGCTGCCGGGTCTGCAGCCGGGAACGGCTGTTCGATCACTTCGATCCGCCAGGCGCGGGCCGCGTCCAGCAGGGCAGGCAGGGTGCCCGCATCCAGACCCTCATTCCCGTCCACGATCAGCCGGGCATCCGGCCGCGCTTCGGCCACCGCCTTCAGCCGTGCAAGGTCGTCCCCGCCGCCGAGCTTGATCTTCAGCAAGGGATAGCTGCTGGCGCGGGCAGCAGCTTGCGCCATAGCCGCAGGCTCATCGATGACGATGGTATAGGCTGTCACCAGTGGCCGGGGTTCCGGCAGGCCAGCCAGCTGCCACACCGGCAGCCCGGTCTGGCGGGCCTCCAGCTCCCACAGGGCACAGTCCACCGCATTGCGGGCCGCGCCGGGCGGCAGCAGCGACTGCACCGCGTCACGGTCTGCCCCCGCCTCCAGCGCCGCACGGACCGCTTCGAGCTGAGCCGTCACGCTCTCCTGGCTCTCGCCATAGCGGGCATAGGGTACGCATTCGGCCCGGCCCACGACCCGGCCCGCAACACCGTGGTCCTCGATCGCCACTTCGATCACCCGCGCCTCGGTGCGGGCGCCATGGGCGATGCGGAATACCTGCGCCATCGGCCAGGAACGGGGGGTTATGGTCAGACGACGCGGCACGCAGGCAGGCTCCGGAACAACAGGGCGGCCAGCCTAGACCAATCCCGGCCGGGTGTGAAATCGCTGTCCGGCTGGCCCGGCTGTCAGGCCACTGTCTCAGAAGCTGGCATCACGGTTGGCAAGGGCGGGCAGGCGCAGTGTCTTCAGCAGCTCCCGCAGCTCCTGCCGGGCCGCCACATGGCTCATCGTAAAGCTGCCCTCCGTGCCTTCATCCGACAGATCGAGCAGTGTCAGGCCCGACGGGAACATCTCGCGGTAAATCACCCGCTCCGACAGGCCGGGTGCCACGCGGAACCCGATGCGGGTCGCCAGGGTTGCCAGCGCATCGCCCACGCGGCGCTTGTTGCGGGCCTCCAGGGCCGACAGACGGTTGCGCACCACGATCCAGTCGATCGGCTTGCGCTCGGCCAGTGCCTTCGCCTTGCGGGCATCGAACACCATCTGCGCATAGATCGAGGGGCTCTGCACATCACCGCTCAGCGGATCGACATTGGCCAGCAAGTCGAAGTCGACGAAACTGTCGTTCATCGGAGTCAGGATCGTGTCGGCCATGCCATGGGCCGCCCGTGAGGCAGGGGTGTCAGCGCCAGGAGAATCCACGAGCACGATGTCATGGCCACCTGCCAGGGAAGCGATCAGGTCACGGGTGCGCTGTGCCTCTTCCTTCTCCGCTCCGGCCCGGTCAGCAGACAGCACCGCGCCCGGCTCGTGGAACCCGGGGCCCAGCAGCTCAGCATTGTGGGCATCGGCAAAGCGCCTGCGGTTCTCGAAATAGCGCGCGAACGTCCGCTGGCGGCGGTCGAGATCGATGGCGGCGACTTTCAGGCCAGCAAAGCTGAGGCCGACGGCAATATGGACCGACAGGGTCGATTTACCGGCCCCGCCCTTCTCATTGCCCACAACTATCACGTGCGCCATCCGCGCCCTCCCGGTCCGAATCCGCGTGGTATCGATAGCGCGGGGCGCGTCGGGCCGGTAGGGTGGCTGTGCGGCCATTTCAGGGATCGTTGCAGGCCGGGCCCCCACGGTGTCTGGCGCCGCTGGCGGTGCCAGCTGGATGCCTAGCCGTCCTGCAATCCGGGTGAGCCAGGGCGAACGCCCGGCGGGGTTCGGCTCTGGCCCGGAGCCAGGCTCGCTGGGCCTTTCCACCGGTGACTGGGGTCCGGCTTCCTCGCCGGCAGCCATCAGGGACGGCTCCGCCGGGTCCGGGCCGGAGGCGGTGGTGGTGGTGGCGGTGCGGGGGGCGCAAGGTCGGCGGGCGGTGCCCAGCCGCCACCACGACCGGCAGCCGATGGACCGTCCAGTTGTTCGGTCCCGCTGCCCAGCGCGCTTGGCCGCCGCTGCGGTTCGCTTGTGACCCTGGCGCCGGGCCAGACCGGGCGCGGCTGGAACGGGCGGGTATCCGGGCCGCCTGGGACTGGCTGAGGTGGCACCATCACGATGGGCTGGGCCGGCGGTGGCTCGGGCAGCCGCTGCAGACGGGCATCGAGGGCGCGCAGCTCCCGCTCAGCCCCCAGCGCCCATTCAGGATCAGCTGCATTGGCCCGCGACAGCTCGCCGGCCACCCGGTCCAGGACCACATCCAGCGGCTCGTCCTTCCGGTCGCGGTCAACCCAGGGCAAGGCATTGGCCAGGGCTTCAGGGGCATCGTGCACCACCAGCCGCTGGCTGTCCTGCCAGATGCGGGTGAAGGGGCCGCGGGGCTCGCGGGGCTGCCCGAAAGTCGGTGTCTGCAGGTCGCCTGTCAGCACCCGCCCGCTGGTCTGGAAAGGCTGCGGCGTGGCCAGCTGGATCGGCGCGGCAAGGTCGGGCAGGCCCGTGGCGGGCGCTGGCGCCCCATAGGACGGAGCAGCTGGCGGGAGTTGGGCTGGCGGGAGTTGGACCGGTGGGGGCTGGGCTGGCGCCAGCGCATAGACTGGCGCGGTCGCCACCGGTGGCGGCACAAGCTCTGCAGCGGCAGCGGGCGAGGCCCGGAACATCACCACGGCGGTGGGTTCAAGGGTTGGATGGCGCGGCGGCGGGCAATTGCAGGGTGGGCGGATATTCTGCGGCGCAGCCGCATCAAGATCGCGAACCCCAAGCGGGCCTTGCACCGGAAGCGGACGGGGAGCTGGCGCCATGGCCGGGCCGTCAGCGGGCGCGCCGGCTGCGGGCGTCGGTGCAAGCTGCGGCGCCGGAAGCGGCCATGCCGACTGCAATCCGCCCATGGTCTGGGCCAGTGCCGGAGCCGCTGCCAGGCTGGCCGCCAGGATCAGGGCTGTAGCTGCTGTGTGCAGACGGGTCCGGGAGAGGTGCGCGCGCATGCACAAGGCAGCTAGAAGATCAGGGTAAAGGCCGGTTTAAGGGGCCCATGACGCAGCCCCCCCGCTCGACTTCCGCGCCGCCCCTGATTGTCCGCTCGATTGCGCAGCTCCGGGCTGCTGTGGCCCGCATCCGGGCTGAGGGTGGCACCATTGGCTTTGTTCCCACCATGGGCGCCCTGCACGAAGGACATCTGTCGCTGGTGCGCATCGCGCAGGCCGAAGCAAGCCACGCGCTCGTCTCGATCTTCGTCAATCCGGCGCAGTTTGCTCCCCATGAGGACCTGGACCGCTATCCGCGGACCGAAGCGGCGGACGTGGCGCGCCTGGCCGACGTGGGCTGTGCCCTCGTCTATGCCCCGTCGGTGGAGGAGATGTATCCGGCCGGTGCGGTGACACGGGTCCGGGTGCCCGGAGTCAGCGCGCCGCTGGAGGGGCAGTTCCGCCCGCATTTCTTCGAGGGCGTGGCAACGGTCGTCACCAAGCTGTTGATTCAGGCCGGGGCCGATGTGGCGGTGTTTGGCGAGAAGGACTGGCAGCAGCTGCAGGTGATCAAGCGCCTGGCGGCCGATCTCGATATCCCCACCCGCATCATCGGCGCACCCACCGAGCGCGATGCCGACGGCCTCGCCCTGTCGTCCCGCAATGCCTACCTGTCGCCCGGCGCGCGCGCTCGGGCCGCCGCCCTGCCGCAGGCGCTGGCGAGGCTGAAAGCAGAGCTGGAATCCGGGGCTGTTGTCGGGGCAGCCGTGGGCCGGGCGCGCGCCACGCTGGAAGCTGCCGGGTTTGCACCGGTGGATTATGTCGCGGTCTGCGAGCCGCACACGCTGGAGGCTCTGCCGGACGAGGCCCCGCTCGCTGGACCAGCGCGCCTCCTGGCAGCCGCATGGATTGATGGGACCCGACTGATCGACAACATTGGGACAACGGCCGTCTAAGACGCACACGGCGTCGCGCGGCCGCCGCCCGTTGGGCCCGGCGCTTACTGGCGGATCCCGGCCTGTGTGGTCAGATAGACCGCGAAAGTTCCCAGCCAGTGGCCGCCCTCATAATGCTCGCCGGTCACGAAGGGCAGGGCAGCATCGGCATGGGCCCGGGCAGCGGCCAGAAGGGCAGGGCGGCGGCTGTCACCTTCAGGCAGGCCAGCGGCCATTCCTTCCAGCATCCAGGCGCGGGACAGGTTGAGCCCGTCGGTATGGGCAAGCTTGCCGTCGGTCCGGTCCGTTGTGATGGCCGGCGCCAGCCACTGCGCACTGCCAGTCTGCGGGATGCGCGGCAGGAAGCCGGTCAGCCACTGTGCATAGGCGTCCGGCGCCAGGATCCGGCGCATCAGGTCAGCTTCTGCCAGGCACGGTGACACGAAATCCTCGCCGCCCGGCTCGTAATGCAGCGGGCAATCGCGGTCGTTCTGGAAGAAGGCGATGGCGCGGTCGCGCACCGTGGTGGCCAGCGCGCTGTCACCGGCATCCCGTGCATAGTCGAGGGTGAGGCCCAGGGCGAAGGCGGTCTGCGAATGCTCGCCGGTGCGCATCGGTCCGCCCAGGCGCGGCAGCCAGCTCACCACCCGCGCCGAAGCGCGCTGCACCAGCGGATCGAGGTTTGCGGCCCATTGTGCGGCGTCTGGATAGGTTGCGCCCCAGGCCTTCAGCTCGCGGTGCAGCTGGAACAGCCAGGCAAGGCCATAGGGCCGCTCGAAGGAGGCGCGGCCCGGCCCCTCATAATAGGCCACTTCGCCAGCAATATTGGCCGCCGTCAGCGACCGTGCCAGGGCTGCCCGCGCCGCTGGCGCATAGTCGGCATCTGGATGGAGGCGTGCGAGGCGCGCCAGCAGCCAGTGGCCATGGACCGAGCTGTGCCAGTCGAAGCAGCCATAGAATGCCGGTGTCAGCTCGCGCGGGGGCCGCGCATCGGCATCCGAGGTCAGCACATGGGCGATCTTGTTCGGGTACTCCTGATGCACGCACGCCAGCGCCAGCGCCGCAAACCGGGCATCGGAGCGATCATCAGCCATCGCAGAGCCAGTGGCGGCAGCTGCCATCAGCAGTCCTCCAGCAGCCACAGCCAGAAGCCGGACGGCGCGGGTGCGGGCGTCACGCAACCCGTTCCACCATCATCTTCTTGATCTCGCCGATGGCCTTGGCCGGGTTCAGGCCCTTGGGGCAGACCTGGGCGCAATTGAGGATCGTGTGGCAGCGATAGAGCCGGAACGGATCTTCCAGTGCATCCAGTCGCTTGCCCTTCTCCTCGTCGCGGCTGTCGATCAGCCAGCGATAGGCCTGCAGCAGCACCGCCGGCCCCAGATACCGGTCGCCATTCCACCAGTAACTCGGGCACGAGGTCGAGCAGCAGGCGCACAGGATGCACTCATACAGCCCGTCGAGCTTCTCGCGGTCCTCGGTGCTCTGACGCCATTCCTTTTCCGGCACCGGCGTGGTGGTCTGCATGAACGGCTCGATCGAGGCGTACTGCGCGTAGAAATTGGTGAGGTCCGGAACCAGGTCCTTGATCACCGGCATGTGCGGCAGCGGCGAGATGGTGACCACGCCGCCATCAATCTCCTCATGCCCCTTGGTGCAGGCCAGCGTGTTGCGCCCGCCGATGTTCATGGCGCACGACCCGCACACCCCTTCCCGGCACGAGCGCCGGAAGGTGAGGGTGGAATCCATGGTGTTCTTGATGTGGATCAGCGCATCCAGCACCATCGGCCCGCATGCGGCCACATCCACATCGAACGTGTCCCACCGCGGCCCCTGGCCGCTGTCCGGATCATACCGGTAGACCTTGAAAGTGCGCACCTTGGTGGCACCGGCAGGCGCGGGCACATGCTTGCCCGTGGAAACCCTGGAATTGGCGGGAAGTGTCAGCTGGACCATCGTACCCTCAAGACGGCTCTGTCACAGCGTTCCTAAGCTATGTCCGCTGGTTGGGCAAAGCCCAGATGCTGTGCAGGTTTGTCTCACCCCCCCGGCAGGCGATGCCCGTGCGGCATGCGGGCGGTGCCGGGCTGGGTGCGCGAGTGAACAGCCTGCGCAACCGCGCCTTGCCAGCCCGTCAGCGCTTGACTATCGCCTGACGCAACCGGCTGGCGCCGTCTTGCGCTGCAACAGGCCGGGCAGGGACGCGCCATGCACGACATTCTCGCCGCACTCGAAGCCAAGCGCGATGCCGCGCGCCTCGGCGGAGGCCAGCGCCGGATCGATTCCCAGCACGCCAAGGGCAAGCTCACCGCCCGCGAGCGGATCGAGCTTCTGCTGGATGAGGGTAGCTTCGAAGAGACCGACATGTTCGTCGAGCATCGCTGCACCGACTTCGGCATGGATGCGCAGAAGTTTCCTGGCGATGGCGTGGTGACCGGCCATGGCACCATCAATGGCCGCCTGGTCTATGTGTTCTCCAAGGACTTCACGGTGTTTGGCGGCTCCCTGTCCAAGGCCCACGCCGCCAAGATCGTGAAGGTTCAGCAGGCAGCAGCCCGTACCGGTGCTCCGGTGATTGGTCTGTTCGATGCGGGCGGGGCGCGGATCCAGGAGGGCGTCGATTCGCTCGCGGGCTATGCCGACATCTTCATGGAGAACGTGCTTTCGTCGGGCGTGATCCCACAGATCAGCGTGATCATGGGGCCTTGTGCTGGCGGCGATGTCTATTCGCCCGCCATGACCGACTTCATCTTCATGGTGAAGGACACAAGCTACATGTTCGTGACGGGTCCGGACGTGGTGAAGACGGTCACCAATGAAGTGGTGACGGCCGAGGAACTGGGCGGCGCGCGGGTGCATACCCAGAAGTCCGGTGTGGCGGATGGTGCCTTCGAGAACGACTTCGAGGCGATGGCGCAGGTGCGCCGCCTGATCGATTTCCTGCCCGGCTCCAACCGCAGCCCGCTGCCGCTGCGCCCCACCCATGACGACGCCGACCGGCTCGAGCCCAGCCTCGACAGCCTGGTGCCCGCCAATCCGAACCAGCCCTATGACATGAAGGAGCTGATCGAGAAGACGGTGGACGAGGGCGATTTCTTCGAGATCGGCAAGGACTTCGGCAAGAACATCATCGTCGGCTTCGCCCGCATGGACGGCCAGCCCGTGGGGATCGTGGCCAACCAGCCGATGACGCTGGCCGGGGTGCTGGATATCGACACCAGCCGCAAGGCCGCCCGCTTCGTGCGGTTCTGTGACTGCTTCAACATTCCGATTGTCACCTATGTGGACGTGCCAGGTTTCATGCCGGGGACCAAGCAGGAGTATGGCGGCCTGATCCGCCACGGCGCCAAGCTGCTGTTCGCCTTTGCCGAGGCGACGGTGCCGAAGGTGACCGTCATCACCCGCAAGGCCTATGGCGGGGCCTATGACGTGATGAGTTCCAAGCACTTGCGGGGCGATGTGAACTACGCCTGGCCCACCGCCGAGATCGCGGTGATGGGCGCCAAAGGGGCCGTGGAGATCATCTTCCGGGGCGACATCGGCGATGCCGACGCCATCGCGGCCCGCACCGCCGAATATCAGGAGCGCTTCGCCAACCCGTTCGTGGCCGCCCAGCGCGGCTATATCGACGACGTGATCATGCCCCACTCCACCCGCCGCCGCGTCATCAAGGCCCTGCGCACTCTCCGCACCAAGAAGCTGGAGAACCCCTGGAAGAAGCACGACAACATTCCGCTCTAAGAGATCGGTGCCCGGTGTGACCGGCATTGACCGTTCATGCCTGTGACCCGGCGCTGGGTGCATGGATTTTAGCATCAAGTGATGCTAGGATTGATGCGCGCCTTGGAGGTACGCCCATGCGGACGACAGTCGTGCTGGATGAGCAGCAACTCGCCGAAGCTATGGAGTACAGCGGCATCACAGACCGGAGCGCGCTCCTGAGTGAGGCTCTGTCTGCCTTGATCGCCCGCCATGCAGCCCGTCGTCTGGCGTTGTTGAAGGGTGTGGCTCCCGATTTGGTGGCGCCACCCCGGCACCATCTCCCCGTGGAAGATACGGGAGGTGAGGCCGAGGGGGACAGATAGGATGTCCGTACTGTTCGATACGTCTGCCTGGATCGACTTCCTGCGCGGTGATCGAATCCGAATTGAGCATTATCTGCTTCGGGATGAGGTCTTGATGCATCCCTGGGTGATTGGCGAGATCGCGCTCGGAAGCCTTGGTCCAGCCCGACAGCAGATCCTCCGTGAACTGTCGGCTTTGGAACGGGTTGTCCTGGCAGATGACGCCGAAGTCCTGACGCTGATCGAAGCACATCACCTCGGGGGAAGTGGCATCGGCTGGGTCGATGCCCATCTGCTGGCATCAACGATCCTCACCCCTGGTGTCCGAATGATGACCCGTGACCGCCGCCTTCAGGCATTGCGCCAGCGCGAGATGTTCAAGAACGTGATCGGTAACTGGCAGGACGCCTGAGCGGATTGGAGCGTGCAGGGAGGCCGCTAGCGCGCATGTTCATGGCCATGATGGTCATGCCCCGCAGGATCATGCCCGCTGTGGCTGTGGGCACCATGGTCGTGGGCGGTCACGATCGGGGCGGCGGGGTTCAGGGCGAGGGTGATGGACGCGCCCTGCCACGCTGCCGGGCGGGCGGCGTAGCGGACGATCTTCACTTGCTGGCCGGGGCGCAGGGCGGTGCCGGCGGGCAGGGCGTTGAGGGCGAGGAAGCGCTCGGTCTGGAACCGGTCATAGGCCATGCGGGCCGACAGTGACGCCACTGTATCGCCGCGCGCGACTGTCACGATCTGCATCTCGCGGGCCCGCAGCGCCGCAGCTTCCTGTTGCGACAGCGCCCGCAGCGAGTTGATCAGGGGCTGGGCCGCACCGAGCCCGCCCGCCGGGCCGATCACGGCGAAATGGAACACCCGGCCATTGACGTTATAGGCCACGACGGTGACCTCTGCGATCTGTCCCTGGCTGGTGGGGGCCTGGGCACTGATGGCGGCCGTCTGCAGGCCATTGATCGCGGGTCGTCCCATGCCGGTGATGCGGGCCTGCTGCACCGAATTGCCCAGCACCTGGCGCAGCACGCTCTCGGCATAGGCCTCAAGCGACCCCGCTTGTTGCAGGGTTGCGCCGCCCGAGAATTGCGCCCGGATCGAGTTGGGGCCGGAGACATTCACCGCCCGCGCGGTATTCTGCAGGCTGAAGCCCTGGGGTGCATCGAAGGCCAGCCTGAGTGTGGGGTGGGCGAACGTGCGGCCATTGATGAAGCCCTGAGAGGGATCATCCCCCACCAGCATGCCATTGAGGGCGGCCAGATAGGGATCGATCCGCTCCGGGATCGTGGTGGGGGTGGCGCCCGTGGCGGCTGCGCCCTGCCGTGCACGGGCAGCCCGGTCGGCTGACAGCGGGTGCGAGCGGGCATAGGTCGGGATGGTCCGCACCTGGCGGTCATTAACCCGCGCATCCAGCGCCTCAGCGGTGCCAAGGGCATCCATCGTGTCGCCCAGCGCAAACAAATTGTAGCCGGCCCCCTGCAGATAGCGCAGGCCCAGATCGTCGGACTGGATTTCCTGGTCGCGGGAGTAGGACAGGGTGAACAGCTGCGCGGCCTGCGCTGCCATCTGGAACGCATCGGCGCTGCCAGTCAGCACCCCCACCAGGATGGCGAGGCCCGTACCGGCCAGCTGTGCTGTCTGGCGGTTACCGCCATGATTGGCCGTCACATGCCCCACTTCATGGCCCAGCACCGCCGCCAGCTCGTCCTCCGAGTTCAAGACCGACAGGATACCGCGGGTCACGTAGATATAGCAGCCCGGTACCGCGAAGGCGTTCACCACATCGGTATTCACCACGGTGAAGGTGCATTGCCCCGGCACGCCAGCCACTGCGGCGATCCGGTTGCCCACCCCTGCCACATAGTTCCCCAGCGGTCCTTCAACCGCTCCGCCGAATTCGGCCAAGATCTGCGGGTGCTGCTGCGCGGCCTGTGCCCGCGCGTTCTGGGCCACCGATGGTGCATCGGGCGTGGAAGCCGGTCCAGAGGCACAGGCGGCTGCCAGGGACAGGGCCGACAAAGCGGTGGCTGCAGACAGGATGCGGCGCATGGGCGATTTCCTCGTGGATCGGACGTTGAGACACACTGTGCCACGCCATGCCGCCCGGTTCAAATCTGCAGCCGCCATCGTGCCGACTGCCGGGGTGAGGACGCGGCGGATGGTATCATCTGCGCATTGCGCCTTGGACGCGGCGGGGAAAGCCGGTATCCAGAGCGCGAACAGGGGACTGCGTCGCGGGGTCGGGAGGGCTGGCCGGAGCGGGGCAGGCAAGGATGGTGGCACCCATGCTGGCGGACAAGGACCGGATCTTTCTCAATCTGTATGGCCGCAAGGGCTGGCAGCTGGAGGAGGCCAGGAAGCGCGGTGCCTGGAATGGCACCCGCGAGATGATCGGCGCCGGCCGCGACTGGATCATCCAGCAGGTCAAGGATTCGGGGCTGCGCGGGCGTGGCGGTGCCGGCTTTCCAACTGGCCTCAAGTGGAGCTTCATGCCCAAGGAAGTGCGCGAGCGGCCGCACTACCTGGTGGTCAATGCCGACGAGTCCGAGCCCGGTACGTGCAAGGACCGCGACATGATGCGCCACGATCCGCATCTGCTGATCGAGGGCTGCCTGGTGGCCAGCTTCGCCATGCAGGCCCACGCCTGCTACATCTATATCCGCGGCGAGTATGTGTATGAGCGCGAGATCCTGGAGGCCGCGATCAAGGAGGCCTATGAGGCCCGGCTGATCGGCCCTGACAACGTGCACGGCTGGGACTTTGACCTGTATGTCCACCACGGTGCTGGCGCCTATATCTGCGGCGAAGAGACTGCGCTGCTGGAAAGCCTTGAAGGCAAGAAGGGCCAGCCCCGGCTGAAGCCGCCATTCCCGGCGAATGCCGGTCTCTATGGCTGCCCGACCACCGTGAACAATGTCGAATCGATTGCTGTGGTGCCGACGATCCTGCGGCGCGGCGCGTCCTGGTTTGCGGGCTTTGGCCGTCCCAACAACACGGGCACCAAGGTGTTCTGCATCTCCGGCCATGTGAACAAGCCGTGCAATGTCGAAGAGGCGATGAGCATCCCGCTCAAGACCTTGCTGGAAGACTATTGCGGCGGGGTGCGGGGCGGTTGGGGCAACCTCAAGGCCGTGATCCCTGGCGGCTCGTCGGTGCGGATGATCACAGCCGAAATGGCCGAGGATGTCCTGATGGACTTCGACAGCCTGTCGGCGCTGAAGAGCGGCCTTGGCACGGCGGGCGTGATCGTGATGGACAAGTCCACCGATCTGATCCGCGCCATCGCCCGGCTGGCCTATTTCTATAAGCACGAGAGCTGCGGTCAGTGCACGCCGTGCCGCGAGGGGACCGGCTGGATGTGGCGGGTGCTCGAGCGGATGGCGGTGGGTGAGGCCGAGCATCGCGAGATCGACCTGCTGCTCGATGTCGCCGGCCAAGTGGAAGGCCACACGATCTGCGCCCTCGGCGATGCCGCAGCCTGGCCGGTCCAGGGCCTGATCTGGCGCTTCCGCCACGAAATCGAGGAGCGCATCGACCGCTACCGCCTCTCCAAGCCCCACGTGCAAGGGGCAACGCTCATCGCGGCCGAGTAGGATCCAGTCTTCCGGCCATCCGTTCAGCTGGAGGCAACTTGCCATGAATTTCGGGCCGGACAGCATCGAAGAGTTTGAAGTCGATGACTTCATGAGGCCGCGTGTCGCGCGGCGGCTTGGGCTGCCACTGGCGTGGGATGTGGCGGTGGACGAACTTCCGGCTCCACGCCGGAATTCTTTGGCCAGCTTGGCCGTGGGACTGTGCCGGTTCTACCGCTCTATCCGACCCAAGGCACTGGGTGATCGGTGTGCCTTCGAGCCAAGCTGCTCGCGGTACTCCGAGCTGAGCTTTCGCAAGTTTGGATTTCGGCGGGGGTTGCGGCTGACTGTGAGCCGATTGTGCCGTTGCAACTCCAGAAGTGGTGGGCTTGATCTTCCTCCGGGCGTGTGTTGCAGTGCCCATGAGTTGAGGGGGGTCTGCAATGAAGTACAAGATTGAGAGCATCGGCGCCGCTTTCACCGACAAGAGCATCGTGGCGCTTTCGGAGCGGCTCAGTGCACAGTCCGATCAGGGCTGGGAGCTCCACTCGGTTTTCTCGGTTGAGAAGCGTGGCTGTTTGGGTGCCTCTGAGGGAACCACCTATCTGGCGATCTATCGCAGACGTGACTAAGCCGCAGCAGGCCTATGGCCTGACCGAATGAACCGGTTCGCGCCTCAATAATGATAACGGCACTGGGCAATTTCCAGACGCTGGTCATCGCCTGTGCCGGTGACCCGGTAGACCAGCCTGTGCTCGGCATCGATCCTGCGGGACCACCAGCCGCGCAGCTCGTTTCGCAGCGCTTCTGGTTTGCCAATGCCCGTGAAGGGCGTGCGACGGGCGGCTTCAATCAGCTGGATGATCCGGTGTGCCATGTCCCGGTCATGGGTCAGCCAAGACTGGAACTGGTTCCAAGCGGTGGGTGTGAACAGAACCCGCACGGCAGTCACTCGGCAGTGGGTGGTTCCAACTCACTGGCCGGATCAACATCCAACAAGGCACCCGCGTCGGCTTCGGCAATCGAGGTCAGCAGCGCCGCGCGATTGGCGGGCGTACCCATCAGCCAGGCGGTTTCCTGCATCCCATTCCAGTCGTCCAGCGATACCAATACAGCCGGTGCGCCATCCCGACGGCTGATGATGACCGGGACATGGTCGTCGGTCACGCGATCCAGCACCTCTTTGAGATGCTGGCGGGCCTTGGAATAGGTGACGACATCCAGAACGGTGTTGGGCATACCGGTTGGATAGCCTTTACTTGTACAAGTATCAAGGCCCTGCAAGGTCACAATGCGCGACCGTCCAGGTGTCGGGGGTCAGGCAGGCTGCAGTACCGAGATGAACTGCCACTCCGGCCGCAGGATCTGCTGGATCGGGCCGAGTTTGCGGTAGAGTTCGATGCCGGTCACGCGCTCGATTTCGGTCAGTCCCCCAGAACGGGTCCAGCTGGTAAAGCTGTCCTGATCGAAATAGCGGTCGGGCACCGACACGCCGTATCCCCAGTTCCCCACGGCATCCATCAGGCGCAGCATCTGGCGGGAAACTGGTCCATATTCAAAGTGGTCCTTCACGATCACCACGCCGCGGCACACCCGTGCCGCTTCCCTGGCCAGCGCGGCCTGCTGCGCGGGGCTGGCATGGTGGAGCATGTCACACATCAAGACCACATCCACGCTGGCGTCGCCCAGCGGGATCGTGGCGCCATCAAACTGCTGGTAGGTGGCCCAGCTTGGGTCGGCGGCACGGCTTTCATCAAGCGGATAGAGATCCAGCCCCCGCCAGTGCTGGGTGGTGCCCCGCGTCTGCGCCCGTTGCCGGATCGAGCTGGACAGCGAGAAATCCCCGCAGCCAATATCCACGCACTGCAGCTCGCGGTCCGCGCCCGCGCCTGTATGCCGGGCGAGGAGGGCATCGATCGCTGCGGCGAGCAGCTCCACGCGCGTGCCATGGGACAGCATCTGGTGGGTGTTGACCAATGCCTGCTCGGCAAAGCTGCGCTCGGCGCGTGCTAGCGGGGAACTCATGGGCAGACCTATGTTGGATAGCGACGCCCAGACTGTCCCGGCCAGGGTTAAGAAACCATGTTGATGGTGGATCTCAGGGGCTTGGAGCCTGTGATGGAGGATCGGCAACGGCGCCAGATCCCTGCTTCCCACGGTCTGCGACAGCAGTGACGGCCAGGTCTGCGGTCACATTGCCGATGGTGCGGAAGATATCCGGCAGAACCTCGACTGCCAGCAGCAGCGGCAGGACCGTCACCGGAATGCCCATGGCCACGCAGATCGGTGCCACCGAGATCACGAATGAACTCTGCCCCGGCAGGCCAACCGAGCTGATCGACACGATGATCGCCACCAGCGCGCCTGCCAGCATATCGCCAGCCGACAGCTCGACCCCGGCAATATGCGCCACGAACAGAGCCACGGCGAGATTGCCCACCGGGCTGGTCATCCGGAACACCGCGACTGCAAGGGGCAGGGTGAACTCGGCCACCGCCGGATTGACCCGCAACGGGCCCAGCGCCGTCTGCAGCATGGCGGGCAGACTGGCGAGCGAACTCTGGGTCGAGGCTGCGATCGCCTGCACCGGCACCAGCGCCCGCAGGGTCTGCACGGGCGCAAGGCGCGCGAAAGCCAGCAGGACCACTGTGGCGATTGCGATCACACCCACCAGCATGGCCACCACAAACAGCACATAGTGTCCCAGCGCCCCCACCGCTTCAAACCCGGTATCAAGCCCCAGCGACAGGGCGAGGCCGAACACGCCCACCGGCGCCAGCAGCAGCACCCAGCCCACCACCACGATCATCGCCTCCGCCAGCGACCCGAACAGCGCGCGCAGCGGCGCCCGCCGCCCGGGCTCCAGCCGTGCGATTGCTGCCCCCAGGATCACCGCAAACAGCACCAGCGGTACGATCTTGTTCTCGGCTGCGGCGGCAATGACATTGGTGGGGATCAGGGAGCGGACCCAGGCTGCCATGTCGACCGGTGCCGCCGCGACCACTTCGGCACCGGGGTCAGAGGCTGCGGAGGCCGTCAGGGCAGCAGCGCTTGCAGCCTCCACCGGCACCAGCTGCAACACCACCGAGCCAGCCCCCAGCACCCAGGCACAGGCCACCACCAGCAGCACTGCGAAGGCCGCCAGCACCCGCCGTGCCAGGGCTCCGGCTGCCGCCTGTTCGGCCACTTTCAGCACGGCATCGACCACCAGGGCAAAGATCAGCGGCGCCAGTGTCATCCGCAGGGCATCCAGCCAGACAGTGCCAACCACGGCCACCCCATGGGCTGCATCGTTCACCGGGCCCGGCCCCAGGGCACGGATCCACGCACCACTCACAATACCGGCCGCCAGCGCCGCCAGCACAATCAATCCAAATCGCATGCCCGGAATCCCCACAGGTGATGCCGCCATCCTGTCAGTGTCTGCATGCATCTGGCAAGCGAGGGGCGCCGCATCCTCACTGAAGCCTCCTGTTAGACGACCGGTGGCAGCGCGCCTGTCATGTCCGACATGTGCTGCGCGCCCCCACCCCTTGGCCTCTGCCGGGTGCAGCTGTCCCGTGAGGGGGAGGATAGCGGCTTGTCAGGCGTGGCTGTCTGGGGTCTATCGGGCGGTTGCTGGAGATGGAAAGGGTTGGGCATGGAGATCGTGATGCGGCAGCTGACTGGGCTGGTGGGGCTGGCGGTATTGATGACGGGCGCCTGTTCCCAGCCAGCTGTTTCCGATGCACCGGCCAGTGCTGGTGGCGAGGGCCAGCCCGTCGCTGCTGCGGCTCCTGCGGCCACGCAAACCCCGCCAAACACCCCGCCAAACACCCCGCCAGCCACCGCTACAGCCAATCTGCTGGCCTGCAGCGGACCGTTCGGGCCGGGTACCACGCTTGCCAGCCTGCGCGCTGCATTTGGCGCCAATGCGGTTCGGGAAGAGGAGCTCAACGGGCCTGAGGGGATGACCTTCCCCGGGATCGTGATCAACGGCGACGACCCGCTGCGGCGGATCGAAGTTGCGCTCACGCCGGCCAGTGCCGAGGGGCCAGGTTTCGGGATGGCGTCGGTGCGTGGCGGTCCCAGCAGCTGGGCGCTGCCATCGGGCATCACGGTCGGATCGGCCCTTGCCGAGGTTGTGGCCGCCAATGGCGGGCCGTTCAAGCTGACGGGCTTGGGTTGGGACTATGGTGGCAATGTCACGGACTGGCAGGGCGGCGCCTTGGCGGGCGCTGACAGCTGCAGGGTACGGATCGTGTTCGGGCTGCCAGAGACGGTCGGCGAGCTCGACCCTGCGATCCTGGGTGACACCATCATCACATCCAGCCATCCCGGCCTTGGCAATGTGTCCATCAAGGTCAGTGAAGTCGGCGTATCCTGGGAAGAGGCAGGGCCGCAAAGGTAAGGCCCTGCGAGCCCGGCCACACCGGTGCGCCGCAGACCGTCCGACCTGTCCCGCGCCAGACGCCCTGGCGACTTGAAAGTGAGTGCATACTCGCATAAATGGACCGTGTCCAACCGGAGCCCGCCCCATGATCCGCCTGCCCGCTGAAACTCTCGCCCAACGCGCGCAGCGCATGGCGGCCAGCTTTGAAGTGGTTCTGCCGGAGGGACCGGGGCCGTTTCCCGTGGTGGTGATGCTGCATGGCTGTGGGCGGCCCGATGGTCCGCAGCCTTACTATGCACGCGCGGCACAGGCCGCGGGGATCGCCAGTATCGTGGTGGATTCCTTTGCCCCCCGATCCATCGACATCATCCAGGCCGCATCGCTGGTCTGCACCGGCATGCGGCTGTGGGGGCGCGAGCGGGCAGGGGACCTGCTGGCCGCCCTGGCCTGGGCACGCCAGCAAAGCTGGGCCGCACCCGACTGTCTGGGCGCTCTCGGCTGGAGCCATGGCGGCTGGACCATATGGACGCACTGGCGCTGTCCAGCGAGATCGGCCGCCATGCCGGCATAACCGATGCAGGCCCGGAGGCACTGGCCGGTCTGCGCTTTGCCTATGCGGTGTATCCGTGGTGCGGCACTGGTTCGCACACCATCGAGAAGGGCTGGGAAACCGTGGTGCCATTCAGCGTGGTGATTGCAGGCCCGCGACCAGGTGGCCCGGCCCGGCCCGATCTTCCGGGCAACGGCGCGGCTGGTGGATGATGGCGTGCCAGTGGATGTGGTCCACTATCCCGAGGCCACCCATTCGTTCGACGAGTACAATTCGATCAACCCGCTGACCGTGCAGGACCCCGTGCGCCGTGACGAGACGGTCGCGCATTTTGTGCGCACCGCGCGCCAGCACCTGATGGGCTGCGAGGCCTCGGCGGCCTGAGGGGCGCAGGCGGTTCAGTCTCTCTTCAGCCGGGATGGTGTCCTGCTGTGCCCCGTGGTTGCTGTCCGCAGCGCCATGCCCGAAAACTGCCGCAACCGTCCCCCAAGGACCCATCATGTCCGAGTTCTCCCTCTCGCGCCGTACGGCCCTCGCTCTGCCCGCAGCCCTCACCGCAGCAGTCCTGCTGCCGCGGGCGGCCCATGCCCAGGCCCTCACAGGGGCTGCGCGCGATACCGCCGTTGCCGATGTTACCCGTGCCGTGAATGCCGTGACCCGCCTGCAGGGCCGGTTCTCGCAGACCGATCCCGATGGCACGGTGGTGACCGGGCAGTTCTGGCTGCAGCGCCCGGGCGGTTGCGGTTCGAGTATGATGCACCGTCACCGCTCCTGATGGTGTCCGATGGCTCAACGGTGGCGGTCCCAGGACCGGCGGCTGAATTCGGTGGACCGGTTCCCGCTGCGTTCGACACCGCTGTGGTTCCTGTTGAAGGAGCGCGTAGATCTTGCCACCGAAGTGGCGGTCGCCGAGGCCGTGCGCCGCGACGGCAAGCTGTATCTCACAATGCGTGACCGGTCCCGCGAGGCCGAAGGCCAGCTGACCGTTGTATTCGAAGAGCGTGATCGCAGCCTCGAGGAATGGACCGTGCGCGACGGGCAGAATCGTTCGACCCGGGTGCGGCTGGTATCGTCCAGCGTGCCGGCCCGGATTGATCCCTCGCCTGTTCATCCTGCGCGACCCGCCCTCGCGCCGCAAACGCTGAACCGGCTCATCTGCCGGGAAGCTGGGGTCCCATGAGTACTGACGTCACCACCACACAAGAAGCCCGGGCCAGCGCGCCGCCTCCCGCCATCCGACCGGTGGTGGTGATCGCAGCCGGTGGAACCGGCGGCCACATGTTTTCCCGCCCGGGCTTTTGCCGACGCCATGGTGGCGCGCGACTTCGATACCGTGCTCGTCACCGATCCGCGCGGCCGTCGTTATGCCGACGGATTTCCGGCCCGCGAAGTGGTGGTGCTGCCCGTCACCAATGCAGAGGGCGGAGTGCTGGGCAAGCTGAAGGCTGGCGCCACGGTTGTGCGTTCGCTGGCCATGGTCGGACCGGTATTCAAGCGGCTCCAGCCCAAGGCCGTCGTTGGTTTCGGCGGCTATCCGACCTTTCCGGCCCTGCAGGTGGCCGGGTCTGACTGTGCCGTGGTGATCCACGAGCAGAATGGCTGTTCTGGGCCGGGTCAACCGGCTGTTCCAGCGCAAGGCAGCAGTGGTCGCATCGGGCTTTGCGCGGCTGGAGGGGCTCGACAGCCGCGTGCGCCATGAGGTGACGGGCAATCCGGTGCGCGCACCCATCGTGGAGGCCGGCATGAGCCCTATCCCGATCTGTCGGCTGGCAGCTTCACCATCCTGGTCACTGGCGGCAGCCAGGGCGCCCGGATCCTGGGCGAACTGTGCCCCGGCGCTGTGGCAGCACTGCCCGAGGCCCTGCGCCAGCGTATCCGTATGGTCCACCAGGTCCGCGAGGAGCAATGCGACGGCGCGCGCGAAGTCTATGCCGAGGCCGGGGTGGAGGCCGAGGTGTGGCCGTTCTTCAAAGATATGGCGAGCCGCCTGACGGCCTGCCATCTGGTGATCGGCCGATCGGGCGCCTCCACTGTTTCGGAGACCGCTGTGGTGGGGCGTCCGTCCATCCTGGTGCCCCTGGCCAGCGCCACCAACGACCATCAGACGTTCAACGCCAAGGCACTGGCGGATGTGGGCGCGGCCGATCTGGTGCCGGAAGCGGATTTCTCGGCGGCGCGCCTCACTAGCTTGCTGGAGAACCGCCTCACCGACCCCGAGGGTCTGCGACGCCGCGCTGCAGCCGCGCGCGCCGTCGGCAAGCCAGACGCCGCCGAAGCGCTGGCTGATCTGGTGCTGTCATCGGTACAGGCGGGCAGCCGCTAGCGGGTCTGCCTGCCACCAGCAGCGGTCAGTTGCGGGTGGTTGGTTCCGGTGCCGGGGCAGAGCCGCGGGTGCTGGCGGGAGAGCGGCCCTGGAATGGGTTGGTGATCCGCTGCAGCCAGGACCGGCGCTGGGTTTCGGTCTGCGGGCCTGTCTCGGGCTTGCGCCACGGCTGGTCAGCAGGCTGTAGCTGGCTTCGTACCACTCGCTGCCTGGATAGTTGTAGCCCAGAACCGCACCCACCTTGGTGGCTTCCTCCACCAGACCCAGCGACAGATAGGCTTCCACCAGCCGGTGCAGTGCCTCCGGCACATGGGTGGTGGTCTGATACAGGTCGATCACCCGGCGGAAGCGGCCGATAGCGGCCACATGCTCGTCCTGGCGCAGATAGAAGCGGCCGATATCCATTTCCTTGCCGGCCAGCTGGTCGCGCGCCATGTCCATTTTCAGGCGGGCGTCGCGGGCATATTCGGTGGCGGGGAAGCGCTGCACCACTTCGTTCAGAGCCGCCAGTGCCAGCTCCGTCATGCGCTGGTCGCGGCCCACAACGACGATCTGTTCGAAATAGCTCTGAGCGATCAGATAATAGGCGTAAGGCTTACTGGCATTGCCCGGATAGAGCTGGATGAAGCGCTGGCTGGCGCCGATGGCTTCCTCGTACTTGTTCTGCATGTACTGGGCGTAGGCGCTCATCAGCAAGGAGCGGCGCGCCCATTCCGAATAGGGGTGCTGGCGGTCCACTTCCTCGAAGCCCTGCACAGCCGCCACATAGTTGCCGCGCGCCAGCTGGTGGCGGGCCTCATTGTAGAGCTGCTCCACCGGACGCTCGACATAGACCGGTGCGGTCGCCTCGCGCACGCCGCGATTCCGCGCAGCCACCCAGAACCAACATCAGCCCCAGGCCCGCAGCCAGCACCAGCCGCCCGGGTGTGGCGTACAGGCACGACCGATCCAGAACAGGAGACTGAGCCGTGCGGCATGACATATCGGGGCAGGAGTTGGCTGGGCGCAGGGTCACGAGGTCGGCTCTCCGGCCTTGCTCCCCCCCCGGGAGCCGGCCACGCGTGTTCTCTAGCCGTCCTGTGCGGCGCCGTGAAGATGTCGGCGCAGGTCTGCTCCCGCGCCCGCTCAGATCGGGCGATAGCGCCCCAGTAGCGCCTCGACAGCGCCCCCGGGAGCGCCTCGATAGCGCCCCCAGTAGCGACCTTGTGTGCGAAAAATCCGTACCGCGATGACCATTGTGCGGACGCAAAGCTTGCCTGTTCGCTGTGTGGACCTATACATGTTCAGCTGTAAACAGACACAAACCGACTGGTGTGGGCTCAAAGCTCAAATCTGCTGGCCAGATAGAGCAGGCAGGACCGGGGTTCAGACCGGGGCGCAAGGGGGTTGCGCCACACAGCAGAGGGTAGCGGCCAGTGGGTCGCAGAACAGGGGGGCTGCCGTCATGGACAGCAACAACGGTCGAAATCCGGTCCACGCTTCACGGATCGACCAGCATGTCGGGGACCGGATACGCCGCCGCCGCACACTGCTTGGCTTCACGCAGGAGCAATTGGGTGAGAGCCTCGCCATCTCCTACCAGCAGATCCAGAAGTACGAGACCGGGCCAACCGCATCAGCGCTGGCCGCCTCTACCAGATCGCCCAGCGCCTCGATGTGCCCGTGAGCCATTTCTTCGAAGGCCTCGACAGCCATGCGGTGGCGGCCTCGACTGGTAGCGGCAATGGCGCAGCCCATGGAAACGGCAACAATCCGGCGGCGCGCACCACGATCGAACTGGTGCGTAACTTCAACGCCATCCTCGACCCCAGCATCCGCACAGCCATATCGGCTCTGGTGAAGTCGCTGTCGCTGCAGGGTGAAGCCGGCCGCGAAGATGGCGATGATGCGTCTGCCTTCGGTCAGTACGCCTCCGGTGGTGGCAAGCCCGACCGCTGAACACCATCTGCTGTCCGTCGGTCCCGAAGGCCGGCGTGATGCATTCCCAGTCCCGGTCTTTGTTGCAGCTGGTCGGCACCGCAGCGTCGATCGGGGCTGGTGGGATTTGGCGGGCCTGCCGGGCAGATCGCCTTGATGCGGGTACTTTATGTGGATCGCCATGGCTGGGTCAGCGCCGGCACCTTTGACCGGGGGCTGGCTTTCGTGACCTTGCTGCCGGGGCCTGAGGCACAACAACTCGCGACCTGGATTGGCTGGCGCCTCCACGGTGTGCCGGGAGCGCTGGTGTCCGGGGTGTTGTTTCGTGCTGCCAGGTGCTGCGGTTGATGCTGGCGCTGTCATGGCTGGTGGCGGCCTTCGGCGGCGTGGGCGCTGTGGCCGGGGCCCTGGCGGGCGCGGCCTGTGCCGTGCTGCCGCTGATGGTGCAAGGCCTGGTGCGGATCGGCGGGCGGTATCCGGCCATCCACTTGCCCTTGCAGGCGCAGTCCTGGCCTGCGCGGCCTTGCGCACCGGTGTGGCGCTGTTCCCAGTCTTGATTGCGCTTGGGGCAGTGGCAGGGGGATTGCTGCTGAGCCCGCCGACGGGAGGGGATCAGCCCCAGCCTGACCCCGGTGCCGAACGCCTTGCCCTGTCGCCGCGGCTGATCGCGATCACGGCAGCCTTGTGGCTGCTGCCCCTGGCTCTGCTGTCTGTGCTGCTGGGGCCGGACCATGTGCTGGCGCGGATCGGGCAGACCATGAGCACGCTGGCTCTGGTGTCATTCGGCGGGGCTTATGCGCTGCTGGGATGGCTGTCGCAGGTGGCGGTGGAGGCGGAGGGCTGGCTGCGGGCCGATCAGATGCTGGCGGGTCTGGCCCTCGCCGAGACCACGCCAGGGCCGGCGGTATTGGTGACCCAATATGTCGGCTTTCTGGCTGGATGGGGGGAGGGGGGCGCAGGGCTTGCCGTGGCTGGAGCCTTGATCGCCAGCTGGTGTATCTTCGTGCCATCCATGCTGTGGGTGTTCGCCTTCGCCCCTCTGGCGGCACGATTGCAGGCTCTGCCGGGGGTAGCCGGTGCCTTGAAGGGGATACAGGCGGCGGTGGCCGGGATCCTGGCGGCCCTGGTGATCGGGTTTGCCGTGGCGCTGCTGTTCGGGGCACGCCACGAGCTGGTGCTGGGACCCGCCCGCTTGGTGGTGCCGGACCTCGCGAGCCTTGCGTTGGGGCCGGCAGCCATCGTTGGTGCGGCCAGCCTCGCCTTGTGGCGCGGTGTGCCGCATGTGTGGATCGTGGGACTGGCGGCGGTTGCTGGTGCGGTGCTGCTGGGGCCGCCTGCGGATGTCGGCTGACCGGTGATAGCCGGCACCTTGTGAAGCCTGGGGCCTTGGCTCACACTGGCGGGATGCAGCGCTCTACCCTGCCACCTGCCGCCCGAGCGGCCAGCTCCGATGAGGAGGCGCTGGCGCTGCGCTTTCTGGAGGCGCGGCGCGGCCGCCGGATCCAGCAGCCACCCCCGACAGTGGCCCGCCTGCTCGAGCGCAAGCTGGAAAGCGACCCCAAGGCTGCGCGCAGGGCCGGGGCGGCCCTTGCCACCATCAAGCTGCGCTGGCCGGAAATCGTGGGGGACAAGCTGGCGCGCCTGTGCCAGCCCGAGGCAGTCCGCAAGGACACATTGGTGCTGCGCACCACGTCGGCCGCAGCACCGCTGCTGCAGATGCGCGCCACAGAGATACTGGGTCTGGTGGCACTGGCGGGAGGGCCACCGCTCAAGAAGCTGTCGCTGGTGCGCGCACCGCTGTCGGCCATCGGCACCCCGCCACCGCGGCGCGCACCGCGCCCCCTGCCAGCGGCCAGGGCCGCTGAACTGGAACGCAAGCTTGAAACCGTCGCGGCGGCACGGTTGAAGGAAGCGGTCCGGGCGCTTGCCACCCTTGCCGGACAGGATTGACTCCCGGACTGGCCCCGATGGCGCTGATCCGTCCCCAACGCAGGTCATTGCGCCCGCGCAACAGATTATGCGAATCACCCGAAACTGGTGCACCGGCCCTGTCCGGCGCCCTAACAGGAGACCCGCCTCATGTTCTCACGCCGTACACTCACGCTGGCAGCCGGTGCCGCAACACTGGCCCTGGCCGGGCTTGGCCTTGGCGCCTGTGAACGCGGGGCCGGGGGCGCAACGGGCGGCTCGAGTGCCTATGAACTGCCCACCGACGTGCCGGTCGGCAGCAAGGACGCCAAGGTGGTTCTGGTCGAATACGCCTCGATCACGTGCCCCCACTGCGCCAACTTCAACAACAATGTGAAGCCGCAGCTGAAGGCCGAATATATCGATACCGGCCTGGTCCGCTTTGTGTTCCGCGAGTATCCGACCGCACCGGTGGAACTGGCGATGGCCGGCCATATGCTGGCTTTCTGCGCCGGTACGGACAAGCGCGATGCCATGCTCGACACGCTGTTCCGCCAGCAGATGGAAATCTTCCAGCAGGCCCAGGGCCCCGGTGGCCCCCGCAGCGCGCTGCTGTCAGTGGCCGCCGCCGCCGGCATCAGCGAGGCCGAGTTCGACGCCTGCATGGCCAACGAGGACGTGCTGCAGCGCATGCGCGACGTCTACAAGCACGGCAATGAAGTTGACCGGGTGACCGGCACGCCGACACTCATCATCAACGGCCAGAAGTTCGAAGGACCTGCCGGGCGCGAGATCGCCTTCGAAGACCTCAAGCCCGCCCTGGATGCAGCTCTGACAGCCGCTGGCGTCACACCGCCGGCCAGCTCTGCCGCACCTGCCGCAACACCCGCTCCTGCAACTGGTGCACCTGCGCCAGCGGCTCCGGCGGCTCCGGCAGAGCAGAAGTAGGTCGTCCGAGGCGATGGCGGCGGACCGTCTGTCCCGGCCGGATCACCGGTTCTGCGCGGCTGGATGCCAGCCGCCGGTGGTCTGCCGGGCTGACAACCAAGGGGCCTGGCTCCAGCGGGAGCTGCGACCATGAAGATCACCGATCTCAAGGTCTCGGGCTTCAAGTCCTTCGTCGATCCGGTGCATCTGCGGATCGAGCCGGGCCTGACGGGCATCGTCGGGCCCAATGGCTGCGGCAAGTCCAATGTGCTGGAAAGCCTGCGCTGGGTGATGGGGGCAACCTCCGCCAGGGCCCTGCGGGGCGGCGAGATGGACGATGTGATCTTCGCCGGGACCGACCGGCGGCCGCAGCGGGACATCGCCGAGGTTCTGATCACCATCGACAATGCTGACGGGCGCGCCCCGGCGCCGTTCGATACCGCCCCCTGTCCTTGAAATCTCCCGCCGGATCCGCCGGGCAGCGGGCTCGACGTTCCGGATCAATGGCAAGGAAGTGCGGGCACGGGATGTGCAGATCCTGTTTGCCGATGCGTCGACGGGGGCGAACTCGCCGTCGCTGGTGCGGCAGGGTCAGGTGTCCGAGCTGATCAATGCCAAGCCCGAGAACCGGCGGCGGATCCTGGAGGAGGCAGCCGGGATCGCCGGCCTCTATGCCCGCCGCCACGAAGCCGAACTCAAGCTGCGCGGCGCCGAGACCAATCTCGAGCGGCTCGACCAGATCCTGATCCATATGGACGAGCAATTGGCGACCTTGCGCAAACAGGCGCGCCAGGCCGCCCGCTATCGGGTCTTGGCCGACGAGATCCGGGGTCTGGAGGCGTTCTTGCTGGCAGCGCGCCTGGCTGCAGCCCAGGCAGGGGGAGGCCGAGGCGCGGGCGGCTGTGGATGCCGCCGGGCGGGCGCTGGCCGATGCCACCATCGCGGCCGAGCAGGCCCGCAAAGCGGTCGACGGCACGGAGGCGGCGGTGGAGCCTGCGCGGCTGGAACAGTCCGCCGCCGACATGATCATGCGCCGCCTCGATGGCCAGCGCATGGACCTCGACCGCCAGCTGTCTGCAGCCCGTGAGGCTGTGGCTGCTGCGGAGGCGGACCTGCGCCGCATTGCCACTGACATGGGCCGGGAGGACACGCTCAAGGCGGATGCCCAGGTGCAGATCGAGCGGCTGACCGCAGAGCTGGCTGCCCTGCCGGAGGATGGCGGTCATGGCGCGGCCATCGCGGCGGCGCGCAGCGAGGCCGAGCGGCTCGATGCCGCCCGCGCCGAAGCTGAGGCAGCTTTCACGGCGGCTCTGTCGCAACAGGCGGCCCGTGAAGCCGAAGTGCGCGCGGCCCGCCGTGCCCTCGACGAGGCGTCGGCCCAGTCACTGCGCCGCAATCAGATCCTGACCCAACGCGAGGCTGAGGAGGCGCGCCAGCGGGCTGCCGTGCCAGCCGCCTCGGTGATTGAAACCCTGTCGGGCAAGGTGGCGGCTGCCACCGCTGCAGCCGAACAGGCGGCCAGTGCAGCCGATGCCGCCGAGAAGGACGCAGACCGGCTGTCCGCTGCCGAGCAGGAGGCTCGCGAGGCGGCGCGTACCGCGCAGGCCGCGCTTGACCGGCTGGGGAGCGAGATTTCCGGTCTTGAGGCTCTCAGCCGTCAAGGACCCAAGGCAGCCGCTGGGGTGCCACTGGCGCTCGACCGCACCCGGCCCGCACCGGGCTATGAGCGCGCGCTGGCTGCGGCACTGGGAGAGGACATCGAGGCAGCGCTCGACCCCGCAGCACCCTCGGCCTGGACTGGCCGTGCCGGGCAGGACTTTCAGCTGGCCGCCGGGGGTCAGCCCGCTGGCGCCGCATGTGGAGGCGCCGCCAGAACTGGCTGGCCGGCTGTCGTCGATCGGTGTCGCGGATCAGGGCGTGTTTGCGCAGCTGGGTGATCTGCCCGCTGGCATGCGGGTGGTGACGCTGGCGGGCGATCTGCGCCGGTGGGACGGGTTTGTGCGGCGCAAGGAAGCGGTATCGCGCGCAGCGGTGCTGCTGGAACAGCGCAACCGCCTGGAGGCGTTGCGCCGCGACCTGCCAGCTGCCGAAGCAGCACAGGCCGGGACAGCCAAGGCCTCCGCCGAAGCCCGCTCCGCTGCCGATGGGGCACGGGCGCGGGCGCGCAGCCTGCGTGGTGAGGCGCCGCGCGCCTTTGCGGCCCTCTCCCAGGCTCGCGAGGAACTGTCGCGGGCCGAAGCGGCACAGGCGCGGGCGAACAGCGCAGTCGAGCAGGCCGCCACCGCTGCTGCCGAAGCCCGGATGGAGGCGGAAGCCGCGGCACAGGCTGTGGCTGCGGCCACACAGGCCCACCAGCTGCTGGCTGATCAGATAGCAGCCGCCGACACCGCCAGCCTGACCGCACTCGAACAGGCTGCAGCGGCGGCCCGCACTGCCGCTGCCGAAGCGCGTGGCGAGCTGGCCCGGTTGGTGCGCGCCGAAGCCGATGAAATCGCCCGCCGCCGCCAGCTGGCCGACGATGTCCGTCGCTGGGGCAGCCGGGCGGCCGATGCCGCTGCCCGGATCGAAGCCTTGGAGGCCGAGCGGTTCCAGGCCGAGACCCGCCGGTCGGGAGCACAGGCCTTGCCCGGCCAGATCGAGGATCGCCGCCGTGCCCTGATGGGTGAGGCACCTCGGGCTGAGGCGCGCAAACGGGCCGCCGATGACGCGCTGGCCGCTGCCGAGACCGCAGTCCGTGCGGCGCGGGACCAGGCACGCGAGGCCGATCACGCCCTTGGCAGCGCCCGTGAGGCGCGGGCGGGCGCAGAGGTCCGGGCCGAAGCCGCTGCTGCGCGGCTCGCCGATGTACTGACCGAGATCACCCGGACCCTCGACTGCGCCCCGGACGAGCTCGACCGACGGGCCCGTGCTGGTTTGGGCGATGCCTATGAGCGGACCACGCTGGAAGGGGCCGAGCGCCAGCTCGCCCGTGCCCTGCGCGACCGTGAGACACTGGGCGGCGTCAACCTCACCGCCGATGAGCAGGCCGCCGAGCAGGAAGAGCGGGTGGAGGCCCTCAAGCGCGAGCGGGAGGACCTGACCCAGGCCATCGCCCGGCTGCGCGGCGCTGTCGACGAGATCAATGCCGAAGGCCGCGAGCGGCTGGTGGCCGCTTTCGATGTGGTGCACGGCCATTTCCGGGTGTTGTTCGAGACATTGTTCGATGGCGGCACCGCCGAGCTGCGCCTGACCGAGAGCGATGATCCCCTGGGCGGCGGCCTTGAAGTCTATGCCTGTCCGCCGGGCAAAAAGCTCCAGTCCATGAGCCTGATGAGCGGGGGCGAGCAGGCTCTGACCGCAACGGCGCTGATCTTTGCGGTGTTCCTGTCGAACCCGGCGCCGATCTGTGTTCTGGACGAAGTGGATGCGCCGCTGGATGACAGCAATGTGGACCGCTACTGCCGGATGCTGGTGGAAATGCGCCGCCGCACCGACACCCGCTTCCTGGTGATCACCCACCACCCGATCACGATGGCCCGGATGGACCGCCTGTTTGGCGTTACCATGGCCGAACGTGGTGTCTCGCAACTCGTGGCCGTCGACCTCTCCCGCGCCGAACAGCTGATCGCGGCAGAGTAGCTCGAGTGGATCACCGCTGCTCGCAGCGGTGTCGTGCGCACGGACTGTCGGGGATACGCCCTTCGCCCGCGCAGTGCCAGTCTCAGAACGGCACCGCTGCAAGCAGCGGTGATCCAGTCCGATGTTTCAGTCTGTACCACAGCAAAAGGCCCGGGCTTGCGCCCGGGCCTTCGCTACCTGGAGGCGGGTTCCGCCTACTCGCGATCACCCAGGAACGAGAGCAGGAACTGGAACAGGTTGATGAAGTTCAGGTACAGGCTGAGGGCACCGAAGCTGGTGGCCACCGACAGGGCGGTCGCATCTTCGCGCATGTAGCTGTACTCGAACTTGAGGCGCTGGGTGTCGAAGGCGATCAGGCCCGCGAAGATCAGCACACCGAGGCCCGAGATCACGAACTGCAGCATCGGCGACTGCAGGAAGATGTTCACCACCATCGCGATGATCAGGCCGATCAGACCCATGATCAGGAAGGTACCGAACCCGGTCAGGTTCTTCTTGGTGGTGTAACCCCACAGCGACAGAGCGCCAAAGGCCGAGGCCGTCACGAAGAAGGTCGTGGCCAGCGATTCGCCGGTGTAGATCAGAGCCAGCGCACCCAGGCCCGCGCCGATCAGCGACACGATGGCCCAGTAATACAGGCTGGCGCCGGTCTTCGACGGGTTGCGCATCGCGAACATGCCGATGAAGAGCGCCACCACAGGGGCGAACTTCAGGGCCCAGCCGGCCGGGGGTGATCCCCACCAGATTGTTCGAGCCGTCCACCACGAAGAAGATGTCGCGCACGGCGGGTACCGACGAGGTGAGGAAGGCAAGGATGCCGGACAGGACAAGGCCCATCGCCATCTTGTTGTAGACACCCAGCATGAAGGCGCGCAGACCCGCGTCGACCGACATGTCGAGCGCACCGCCCATCTGGGCTGTCCGGGCATTCTGGAAGTCGTTCATTTGGTTGTTCCCTTGAGAACGAAACGCACGACTGCGTCTCGTATCAGACCGCAATATCGCAAGTGCTCAGCGCTGCTGCAAGGTACTAGCCGCCTGTCGGCCAACACAAGGGCGTGACTGATGTGACTATCTGGTTGATTGTCATCGTTAGCGCTCACTTTTCAAGTGTGCGCCGTTTGGGCCTCACCCATCCAGGCCTGGCGCCTGGCGCAGGCTTTGGAGGTCGCAGTTGCTGCGAATCGGCCGTCAGGCCGCCGCCAGCAGGCTTTCGAAAACACCGCGCCCGTCATCGGAGCCGAGGGCCTGATCGAAGGCGCGGTCGGGGTGGGGCATCATGCCAAGTACGGTGCCGCTGTCATTGATGATCCCGGCAATGTCGCGCTGCGAGCCATTGGGATTGGCGCCATAGCGGAACACCACCTGACCTTCGCCTTCCAGCCGGTCCAGTGTGTCGGCATCGGCGAAGTAGTTGCCCTCACCATGGCCGATGGTCATCACCGGGCGCGCGCCTGCCGGATAGGCGCGGGTGAAGCGGGTATCGGGATTGGCGATTTCCAGCTCGACCGGATGGCAGAGATATTTCAGGCCGCGGTTACGCATCAGCACGCCTGGCAGCAGCTCGGTCTCGCACAGCACCTGAAAGCCGTTGCAGACCCCCAGCACCGGCACGCCGGCCCGGGCGGCTGCCACCACCGCAGCGGTCACCGGGCCCTGCGCCGCCATCGCACCGCAACGCAGATAGTCGCCATAGGAAAAGCCGCCCGGCAGCACGATCAGGTCAAGACCGTCAGGCAGGGCCGTCTCCTTGTGCCACACCAGACTGACCTGCGCGCCCACGGTCCGCTCCAGCGCAACCTTGCAGTCGCGGTCGCAGTTGGAGCCGGGATAGACGATGACGGCGGCTTTCATGGCTTTCCCCTGCGGACGGACGTGAGCACCCCCCGATCTCAGGGGCGGGTGGCCCTTTGCCGCGCTGCTGTAAGCTGCCTTGGTGGCGGAGAGAAGGGCGCGGGATCGAAGCGCTGCACAAAGCGCAGTGCTGTGGACCGTTCCTAGCCCGGCGTGCGGCCGTCGCCGAAGAAGCGCCACAGGATCACGGCCACCAGGGCCAGGATGCCGATCTTCGCGATGGTCCAGCTGATAACCAGGCGGCGCACCTTCATCACCGTCTCGTCATACATCTTCTGCTCTTCGGCAGTGAGCTTGCGCGGGGTGTCGTCAGCGCTCATGGCAAGGTACTCATAGCGGGGTACTCATGGTGGGGCATCCGGATTGACGACGGCGCCCAGGCGGCCGTCGGCACGGGCCTTGCGCCCATAGACCCACTCGAACAGCGGTGTCGCCATCAATGTGGTCACAATCGCCATCACGACCATGATCGAGAACAGTTCAACAGTGATAATACCGCGCTGCAGACCGATATTGATGATGATCAGCTCCATCAGACCGCGCGCATTCATCAAGGCGCCGATGCCGAGGGCGGTATCATTGTCCTGCCCTGTCAGGCGTGCGGCGGCCCAGCAGGCGGCGAACTTGGCGGCGATCGAGCCGGCAAGGATCACCAGCGTCACTTCCAGCAAGGTGAGGTTCGACACCACCTTCAGCTGGGTGTTGAGGCCGGAGAAGGTGAAGAACATCGGCAGCAGGACGACGACAGTGAACGGCTCCAGGGTCTTCTTCAGGCCCTCGGACAGGGCGCCGCGCGGCATCATCACCCCCAGCAGGAAGCCGCCGAACACAGCATGAATCCCCGCCAGCTCCATCGCAAACGCACAGGCCAGGAACAGCACCATCGAGATGCCGAGGATCGTCTCGTTCACGCCCCCCGCCTTCTCGGCCATCCGCCCGAGTGGTGCCAGAAGGCGCGGCCCGAGGAAGACCATGAAGGCCGCAAATGCCACTGCCCCGCCGATGGCCTTCACCGCTACATCCGGCCCGTCCCCGAGGCTTGCCAGCACGATGGCCAGCACACACCAGGCGATCGCATCGTCAATCGCGCCCGCCGACAGCGACAAGGTGCCGAGCGCCGTGCCCGACAGGCCGCGCTCGTGGATGATCCGCGCCAGCATCGGGAAGGCTGTGATGGCGATGCAGGCGCCAAGGAACAGGATCGCCTCGCCCGTCCCCACTTGCGGGGTGAACAGATTGCCCAGGTCCACCAGCCACGGCGCCACCATCACCGCCACCAGGAAGGGCACCGCAATGCCCGCCGTGGAGACCACACCGGCACTGCCTAGGTTGCGTCGGAACTCGTCGGACCGAAAACCGAGCCCGACGATGAACATATAGAGACCCACCCCCAGCTGGGCGCCGATATACAGGAAGTCACGCGATTCCTTGGGAAAGATCTGTGCCTGCAGCTCGGGTGCGATCAGGCCGAACAGCGAGGGTCCGAGCAGCACCCCGGCAATCATCTCGCCCACCACTTGTGGCTGGCCCAGAAACCGGCGTGCAATCCAGCCCACCAGCCGACAGGCTGCGATGATCACCAGCAGCTGGGCGAAGAACGCCAGGAGCAGTTCGGCCGTTGTCATGATGTCCCCGCCCGCACAGGGCCCGCAGCCCCATGCCTTCTCGACACGCCTCCGCTAGCCGACTTGTGCAAACTCATGCAATCGCCGCCATCAGCACAAAGGCGTGTGTGGACGCCTATCGCCCGTGAGGCGCGGCGGGCTTGCGCCACGCCATCGTCAGGAACCACGGCGCCCGGTTGTAGCGCAGGGCAAAGACGGGATCGGCGCCGGGTGCAGCTAGCGGCTCGTCGAATGCCACCAGCTCCAGTCCAGCCGCCAGCAGGGCCTGCAGATAGGCCGACAGGGGGCGGTGGTGATTGATCACCCGGATTCCGCGCCAGGCTTCCTCGGCGCTGCGCTCGTTCAGATAGTGGTCGAAGCCAAAGGCGGGTGCGCAGTCCGGCCGGTCCGGCAGCCAGCCGAGGCCAAGTGTGGAACCAGCGGTGTTCCACCCGGTCAGATTGGCGATCCACACGGTGCCCCCTGGCGCCAGGACACGTGCCATCTCGGCAATCGCCGCCCGGTAGTCCGGGATGTCGATCAGCGACAGGCAGCTGATGACAAAGGGGAAGGCGCCGTCCTGGAACGGCATGGCTTCGGCGCCTGCCTGCACATAGCTGCCACCTGGATCCAGCGTGCGGGCGCGGGCCAGCAGCTCTGGTGTGGGATCAAGACCGGTAGGCTGAAACCCGCGCGCCCTGAGTTTGCGGCAGAGTCGCCCCTCACCACAGCCCACGTCCAACACCGGGCAGGGGGCAATCCTGCTGGCAAAATCCAGAAATACCGGGTCGAGCACATACTGGCGGCCACGATCACCGGTGGCGCCATCCGGCCCGAGCGTGTCGATCCAGGCTTGCGCCGACTGCCTCCAACCGCTCATAACAGAACCTCTGGCGACCGCAGCTGGCGCCTTCGCGTGGCGACAGCCCCCGGCGACTGCACCGGGCGACTGCACCGGGCCCACGGGCAACCCTGCTCATGGCAGCCCCGGCCTTGACCGGCAAGCCGGGCTGTGGTCTAGGCCCGCGCTCGAAATCAACACCAGCCGCATCTTTGCGGGAGACGTCCCATGGCCAAACCGGCCTCTATCAAGATCCGCCTCAACAGCTCGGCAGGCACCGGCTTCTTCTATGTGACCAAGAAGAATGCCCGTACCAAGACCGACAAGCTGCGCATGAACAAGTACGACCCGGTGGTGCGCAAGCACGTCGAGTTCGTCGAAGGCAAGATCAAGTAAGACCTGACCGGTTTTCCGGACGGGCCATGACAGGCGCGCTTCCTCGCGGAAGCGCGCTTTTCGTGTTGTGAACCTGGATCGGTGCCCAAGGCGGTGACCAGCCGGTCACCAGCCGGTCAGGGTTGTGGCTGCAGGTTTCTGTTGGTGAATGTCCGTTAACCATCACGGCGCCAGTCTTCCGCGCACGAATCGCTGCACTGTCACGGTCCGTGCGGGAGACGGCATGTCATGGGTGTGAGCACATTGCGGGTTACCCTCAGCGAAGCGGACATCCGCTCGCTGGTGAAGGGCGATACGGATGAAGACCGGGCGCTGGCGGCCTATCGTCTGTGCCGGCGCATCGATCAGCCCGACATTTCCGATCAGGAGCGCGGGTTTGCCCATGATATCCTGCGGCTGGTGACCACCAATGCCGCAGAACGGGTGCGCCGGGCCCTCGCCGTGACCTTGAAGGCCTCCCCCAATCTGCCCGCAGACGTGGCCGGCAAGCTGGCGCGCGACATCGAAGCGATTGCGCTGCCAGTGCTGGAGTATTCGCCCAGCCTGACCGACGAGGACCTGGTGGAGATACTGGCGGCCGCGGAGCCGGTGCGCCAGTTGGCCATCGCCAACCGCGCCAGCCTGTCCGAAGCCGTGACCGATGCAATCTGCACGCATGGTGCCGAAGTCGTGGTGTCCACGGCTCTGCGCAATACGGGCGCAGCCTTCAGCGAGGGCGGCCTTGGTACGGCGCTGACCCGCTTCCCGACGTCGATCGAAATCGAAGCGGCGATGGTGGACCGTCCGTTCCTGCCGCTGGGTGTGTCCGAAAAACTGGCCGCGCGCCTCACCGGGCAGCTGTTCGACCGGTTGGTGGAGCGCCACCAGCTGCCGCCGCAGCTGGCGATCGATCTGGCGACCAGCACGCGCGAGCGCGCCTCGATCGATCTCATCGCTCAGGCCGGCCAGCAAGCAGACTTGGTCCGCTTCACCCAGCAGCTGAACCTCAATGGCCGCCTGACCCCGTCCTTCGTGGTGCGCGCCCTGTGCCAGGGCGAAGTGCGGCTGGTGGAGCATGCCCTCGCCGAGATGGCGGGCATTCCCCATGGCAAGGCGTGGCTCCTGGTGCACGACGGTGGGATCTTGGGCCTGCGCGCGATTTTCGACCGTGCCGGCATGCCGCCCAACCTCTATCCAGCCTTCCGCGCTGCCATCGATGTGCTGCACGAGACCGAGTTCGATGGTGGCGAGGATGACAAGGCGCGGTTCCGCAAGCGGATGATCGAGCGGGTGCTGACGCGCTTCCAGTCCATTCCAGCCGACGACCTGGCCTATCTGCTGGACAAGCTGGACTATGTCCGCGGCGAAACCGGGCTCGGTACCCAACCAAGCGCACCGGGCCAGCTGGATGCGCGGGCGCCGCTGCGCCGTACGGCCTGAGGGTCGGGTTCAGACCAGACCAGATCAGATCAAGGCTCGGGCGCCGCCGCCAGGTCTGACGTAAGCGGTGGCAGACGGGGAATGCCGTCTGCGTCTTCCTGCATCTGCAAGCTGATGCGCTCGAACCGGCGTGTCAGGACCGCCATCAACCGGTCGCGGCTCGCCCGCCGTTCCACCAAGGTCTCGCCCTTGGTTTCCATGGCAGCCGCCGGGTCGAGCCCCGCACTGCGAGCCACTTTCAGCCAGCGCTCGGCGGTCGCCACATCGTCGGACGCCACCGCCGCAGCGGCGCGGGTCAAGGCGAGCCGGGCGATGGAGGTAAAGTCGGAGAGGAGGGAATCGGTGGTGTCTGTCATGGCGCCAGTTTCACCTGGCGGACAGCCCTGTTGGATAGGATGGTGCGCTATCCACCACCGCGCGCGGCGGTCTGTGCAGTCGACAGTGCAGCGGCGATGGCCTGGCTGTTGTGATCCAGCAGCGCCAGAATACCGCTGGCAGGCCCCTCGGGCCCGGACAGCGCATCCGAATAGAGCCGCCCTGCCACGGACATGCCAGTCTCGCGCGCCACTTGATCCAGCAGGCTGTCGCCCGAGACATTGTCGGTGAACAGCGCTGCTGCACCGCTGCTGCGGACCCCGCGCACCAGCCGCGCCAGCCGGCCCGCGCCCGGCTGCCGGTCGGGCGAGAGCGAGCCCAGCGGGATGAAGCGGATGCCCAGCTCGCGCCCCATATAGGCGAAGGAGCCATGGGGCACGATCACGATCCGTCGCTCCACCGGCACGGGCGCCAGTGCAGCCTGTGCCCTGGCAAGGCCGCTGGCCGCGCGGGCCTGGAAGTCGGCCAGGCCGCCGGCGATCAGCGTGGCTGCGGCCGGGTTCTCGGCGGACAGCCCACGGGCCACCGAAGCGGCCATGGCCGACACGGCGGCATAGGACTGCCAGGCATGGGGGTCTGGACGGCCCGGGCGCACTTCGATGGGAACGATGGCGTCAGTGGCCGTCAGGATGCGCCCCGAGAAGCTGCCCGCTTCCACCAGCCGGTCCATCCAGCCCTCAAACCCAAGCCCATTGCGCACCAGAAGCCGGGCGCGTCCGATGGCGGCCATCTGAGTAGGGGAGGGCTCGAAATGGTGCGCGTCGGTATCGGCACCGACCAGAGTGGAGATCTGCGCAGTCTCACCCGCCACTTCGCGCACGATGTCGGCGAGGATGGAGAAGGTGGCCATCACGGGCAGCGGCGGCGTCGCTGCTGGCGCCTCGGCTGTGGGTTGCGGTGATGATCCGTCGCTCTGCTGCTGGCAGGCAGTAGCCAGGGCTGCCCCGCCCAGCCCCACCAGAAGAGCCCGGCGGCTGTGCTGCATCTGAAGCCGCGTCATGGCAGCGCCCCGGCGACAATCCTGCGGGCATAGACGCTGCCATGCGGTCCCATCAGGGCTGACAGCAGTGCCACCGCGGTCAGGGCCAGCACGATAGCTGCCCCTGCCGGTGCATCGGTTGCGATGGACAAGATCAGGCCGCCAGTCACGCCAACAGCGCCCGCCACCATGGCTGCGCCCATCATGCCGGGAACGCTGCCGGCCAGATAGCGTGCGGCAATCGCTGGCAGAATGGTGAGCCCGACCGCCATCAGGGCGCCAAGGGCGTGGAACGATGCCACTGTCACCACAGCCAGCAGCGCAAAGAACAGTGCCCGCACCACAGCTGCGGTCCGCTGCGGCAGGAAGTCCGGATCCAGCGTATCGAACAGCAAAGTGCGATAAAGGCCGGCCATGCCGGCCAGAGATACCACAGCTGCCACGGCGCAAACTGTGAGCGCCGCATCATCCAGTGCCAGGATGGCCCCGAACAAAAGCCGGTCCAGATCGATCCCGCCGCCCATGCCTGCAAGCACCACGCCGGTCGACAGAGCCGCCAGATAGAAGACGGCAAACCCTGCATCCTCGGGAAGTCTGAGCCATCGGGAAGCCCAGCCAGCGAGGGCAAACACACCCGCCCCCGTGGCAGCTGCGCCGGCCGAGACGATCCATGTAGCTCCACCCCCCAGCAGGGCTGCGCCCGCAGCCCCCGGCAGGATCGCATGGCCCACGGCATCCACCGTGAGACTCATGCGGCGCATCACCAGAAACACACCCAATGGCGCTGCTGCCACCACCAGGATCAAGCCACCCAGCAGCGCCCGCTGTGCAAACCGCTCGCCCGCCAGCACGCCCAGTATCTCGGCCAGTCCCATCAGCCCACCAGCCCCTGAACCACATGCAGGCCGCCGCGCGGTGGGCTCTCCATCCAGATGGCGTGCCCGTCGGCCAGGTGCAGCCGGCGCTCGAACCGCGCCGCCGCGCCCGCCTCGTGGAGCGAGGCGATCAGGCAGTGTCCTGCCGCCGCCAGCGACGACAGGCAGGCCAGCACCTGCTCGGTACCGTCCCCATCCAGCGCCGCCAGGGGCTCGTCGAGCAGGAGGATGTCGGGCTGTGGCAACAGGACACGCGCGATACACAGGCGCCGGAACTCGCCGCCCGACAAAGTTGCCACCTTGCGTGCCTCCAGCCCCTGCAGGCCAACAGCCGCGAGGGCAGCATCGATCCGTTGCCGGTGGCCGGCTCTCAGGGCACCCAATGGCCCCAGCTCGCCCCAAAGGCCCATGGCGGCAAACTGGCGCGCGGTCACAGGCACTTCGCGATTGAGGCTGACCGCCTGCGGCAGATAGCCAATCACACCCCCGCGCGTCACGGTCCCGGCCACAGGTGCCAGCCGTCCGGCCAGGGTCGCCAGAACCGTTGATTTCCCCGACCCGTTGGCGCCCGTTAGCGCCACTGTCTGGCCACGACCCACAGTGCCGGACAAGCCGCTCACAATGGCCCCGCGTCCATGGCCGCACGCCAGCCGCTCGAACCCCAACGACCCTTGTGCCGGTGGCACGACAGCAGCGGCCTCAGTCATGGCTCACCTGCCAGGTGAAGCGAAGCGGAGCAGATGGCGGGGGGAACGCGAACATGCAGCTGCCATAGGCCCTGGACTGCGCCGGTCAAGTAAAATTGTTACTAAGTAACACTTCGTCCTGTGCCATTGGTCAGTGTGTGGCCGCCGTGCCCGCTTGTCCCGTCCGGACCGATGCACGACCGCGGGCAGCAGTACCCTTTGGCGCAGGCGCGCATGGCCCTGCGCCAGGAGCGCGCCTCGTCGCCCGGGATAGCCATCCACAGCAAAAACCCGCCAGCCGTGGGGCTGGCGGGTTCTCGGCGCGATCACTCCGCTCAGGGGGGAGGAAACGGCGGATGACCACGCGGGCAGAACGGGTCTGCCATTGGAATGATGGAGATCAGATGCCAGCCACCTGGGCAGCCAGGGCACCGATTGGGCCAAGCATGGCCAGCACAATCAGTGCCGACAGCAGCAGGGCGGGAATGCGGATCGTTTCGAGGTTGGTCATGGGGAGGTTCCTTCTTGTTCTCTCGTTGTTGTTGGAGCCTATCTAGCCCAGGCTGGCGGTCTTGTCAATGAATAAAGCGTATTTTGTTCAGCGTTCATTTTCGCGCATGAGATATGCGTTTTCGCATATTAACAGCTTTTAACGTTGCGAATTTGGAGTGCGATGGATTTGTGAGCCTGCCGGGCGCTGGTCCCGCTGGGTGGGGCTGGTAGATGGCCCTTGTGCCCGGCGTCCGGTGATGGTCAGGGATTGGGCGCTCTTTTCTGGAAGTTACAGCCACGATGTCTTCATTCTCGCCCACAGATGCAGCCTTTTCCCTGTTTCCGCTCATGAAGCGCTTCCCGCGCTTTGTCGGGCAGGTGGTGGCCCTTTCGGTTCCGATCGGGGTGATCTCGACTGTGCTGTTCAGTATGGGGCTGGGGGAGGCTTTCACGGCCTATAATGAGAAAGTGGCGCGCAACCCCAATCTCCAGCCGGACGAGCTGATGGCCATCCTCGAACTGGTGAATGTGCCGACGACCTTGTTCATGACGGTTTTCATGCTGGGATCCAGCGCGATGCTGACCGGTCTGATGCTGCGCAAGACGGTTCTGAACGAGGATCCGGTCGGCCTTGGCCTGCGCTTTGGTCCGTTGGAAGTGCGGTTGATCCTGGCCAATCTGCTGCTGTTCCTTGGCTGCCTTGTCGCCAGCACGCTGGTGTTCACTGTGGCAGGCTTGTTGGGCGCCCTGGCGGGTGCAACGGGACCGGGTGTGGTCGCGGCGGTGACCCTGGTTCCCGTGGTGCTGATCCTTCTGGGGGTGATGGCTGTGGGGCGGCTGGGCTTGTTTGGCGTCGCAGCCGCAGCCACCGGGACCTTGGGGCTGAGGGCCGCCTGGGACGTCAGTCGTACGGCGTTCTGGTCGATTGTGGGGGCCTTGCTGCTGTGGTCGGTGGCGGCCATCGCGATGAGCCTGGTGTTCCAGACGGTCGTATCGCTGGTTCTGGGGGTGACGGGCGACGGCGCCGCCGCTGTCGGGTCGATCCCGGGGCTGGTGGCCAGTGCCCTGATCGCCGGCTTCGGTGGCTTTACCCAACTGGGCACGGTCTGTGTGGGTGCCTATGCCTGGCACCAGATGCAGGCCAATGCGCCGCCAGTGTCGCCGCCCATGGCGCCCCCAATGGGTCCGACCTGAGGCTGACGGACCAGGATCAGCGCCGTACGTTGATCTGACCGGCGCCCATACGGCTGAATGACCGCGTCCCGCGCACGGAGCCGAAGGTCACATCCCCTGAACCGATGATCGAGACGCTCGGATCGATCGCGGTGCCGTTGAAGTCCACGCTCCCAGAGCCGGCGATCGAGATCGAGGTGCGTGCCTCGCCCTCGGCAACCTCCACGGTGCCGGAGCCTGCGATGCCGATATCGAGTGTCCGCCCCGGCTCTGCCACCCTGATATCGCCCGACCCGGCAATCTCGAGAGTCGTGCCGCGGCCAACGCGTCCAGCGCGGATGTCGCCCGCGCCCGCCAGCGACACGTCGAGACGATTGCCGACGGCTCCGACCTGCAGGTCGCCTGAGCCAGCGGTGCTCAGTTCCGCACTGCCGCGCACATCGCCGACCACCAGTGACAGGCAGCCGGTCTGACCAAGCGTCACCCCGCCCACCGGGCCAATCCGGCCTTGCAGTGAGGAGCGGATGGTGCGCACACCGATCCCCGGAGAGCCACTCACACGCAAGACCGGCAATTCGTCGAGCCGGTAGCTACGGCCATCGATCCGCACCTCCATATTGTTGCCGCTGCCCTCGCAGCTCATGCGGACATTGTTGGCCAGCCCGCCATCGACCACCAGATTGCGGTCGCGGGTGCTGATCTGGGCACCGAGGCCACTGCGGCCGGGCGTGACCGTGGCCCGCAGCGCGCCGCCGACACTGGTATCCACTTCAATCCGGCCCACAAAGCCGCGCACTTCCAGGACATTGGGCTGGGGCGGTGTCTGGGCCGAGGCAATACTGGCGATCCCCAGCCCGCCCAGGGCCGTGGCAATCAGGAGGAGTCGGGTGGTTCGCGTATTCATTGATGCAGCCCCGCAGCTGTGCTTGAGACAGGATGAGGCGCCTTCTGGCGCACTGTGGCGGGTCTGTCCCGTGAAAAGGGTGTCATGACAAAGAGTTCACGCAATGGACAGGGCGGAGGCTCGGGCCGTCCGCAAGGCCGTCCGCCAGGGGGTCAGCCGGGGCGTTCACCAGGTCGTCCGGAGGGGCGCCCCCAAGGTCGCCCTCAAGGTCGTGGCCCGGGTCGCCCGTCCGGGAGGGGCGGCGGTCGCGGCGCTGCACCACCGTCAGCAGGCCTGTGGTTCTATGGCACCCATGCGGTCACCGCCGCCTTGGCCAACCCGGCGCGCTATGTCCACGAGATGCGGGCCACACGCAGTGCGCTTGAGGCGCTCCCGCCCGCACTGGCCGCCAGCGCTCCCGTGCGGATCGCGGCGGACGCAGAGGAAATCGCCCGGCTGCTGCCGCCCGGCGCCGTCCATCAGGGGCTTGCGGTACGGGTGGAGCCACTGGAAGAAGTGTCGCTGCAGGAAGCGCTCGATCCCCCCGGTGGCCTTGCCATCATGCTCGACCAGGTCTCGGACCCCCAGAACGCCGGGGCGATCTTTCGCACGGCAGCCGCTTTCGGCGCCCGCGCGGTGATCCAGCAGGACCGCCACAGTGCCCCGGTCACCGGCGTCGTGGCCAAGGCGGCCGCAGGAGCGCTGGAACTGGTGGCAGACGTGCGCGTCACCAATCTCTCACAGGCGATCCGCACGGCGCAGGACCTGGGCTGGCAGGTCGTGGGGCTTGCGGGCGAAGCGGAGGCCAGCCTGCCGCAGGTGCTGGATCGGACGCCGACGCTTCTGGTTCTGGGGGCCGAGGGCAGGGGGCTGCGTGATCTGGTGGGCCGCTCCTGCGATGTGCTGGGGCGGATCGAGATTGCCGCGCAGATGGAAAGCCTCAATGTCTCCGTGGCTGCTGGCGTGGCCCTGGCCTTCGCCGCGCAGGCGCAAGGTGGGGTGGCCATCGACCGACCCGCAACGGCCAACCCGGATACCACGACCCAGCGAGGCACAGCTGCCCCATGACACCGACGCCAGCTACCCGTCGTACTGCCCTGGCTGGGCTGGCTGGCTTTGCCGGGCTGGCCGCTGCCGGTGGCTGCGCCAGCTCACCCGCAAGGAGCCCCATGACCCAGCGCCCCCTGATCATTGCCCACCGCGGCGCCAGTGGCGAACGGCCCGAACACACGCTCGGCGCCTATCGTCTGGCCATCGCCCAGGGCGCCGACTTCATCGAGCCAGATCTCGTGCCGACACGGGACGGTCATCTGGTGGCGCGCCACGAGAACGAGATCTCCGAAACCACCGATGTGGCCAGTCACCCCCGCTTTGCAGACCGTCGGACCACCAAGATTGTAGACGGCGTGTCGGTCACAGGCTGGTTCACCGAGGACTTCACGCTCGAGGAACTCAAGACCTTGCGGGCCCGCGAACGGCTGCCGCAGCTACGCCCGGCCAACCAGGCCTTCGATGGTCAGGAGACGATCCCCACTTTCGAGGAGGTGATTGCGCTGGCGCAGGAGCAGGGCGGGCCACCGGGCGTACCATCGGCGTCTATCCGGAGACCAAGCACCCCAGCTATTTCGAGGCCCTTGGCCTGTCCTTTGACCGGCCGCTGCTGGCGGCGCTGGAGGCTGCGGGCTGGAACCGGGCCGGGGCGCCCGTCTTTATCCAGAGCTTCGAGACCAGGAACCTTGCACGGCTGCGCAGCCAGACCCCAGTGGCGCTGGTGCAGCTGATGAACACCGAGGGCGGTCCGGCTGACGGGTCGGGTCTGACCTATGCGGCGATGGCGGCGGCGCCAGGCCTTGCCGCTGTGGCGCGCTATGCCAACGGCATCGGGCCCAACAAGATGCAGGTGATCCCCCGTGACCCGCAAGGCGCCAGCCTTTCACCCTCCAGTCTGGTGCGCGATGCCCACGGGCTGGGCCTGGTGGTGCACCCGTGGACCTTCCGGGCCGAGAACCTGTTTCTGGCAACCGACCTGCAGCGCGGTGATCGCGCCGATCCGGTTTTCCCGCGTCTGCATGGTGATCTGGCGCGGGAGATCGAGGTCCATCTGGCAGCTGGCGTGGATGGCCTGTTCTGCGACTTCCCGGGCCTTGGCGTGGCGGCCCGCGACAGCTGGTCCGGGCGCCGGTCGCCAGCGTAACCGCTTCACCACCTTTTCCGGCTACACTGTGGGCAAGCCTTGCCACCGACCCGGTTCCGGGAAGGGGGCCTGGCAGCCTGTGGGACCCCTGATGCCGTTCGATGCGCACCCTTGCGAAAGCCCCCGCGAAGCCACGTCCACCGATCACGACGGGGAGGCGCCCCTGATCAGTGTGATCGTGCCAACCTTTCACCGGCCCGATGGCGCCTGGGATGCCGTGCGCAGCGTTTTCGCCCAGGTCGGCGCGCCAGCCTTCGAAGTGCTGCTGGTGGACAATGACAAGAGCGCCAGTGCTGCGCCCGTTGCCGAGCGCCTGGCAGCGCTCGCGCCGGTCCCGTTCCGCTATCAGGTGGAGCCAGCTGCGGGTGTGGCCAATGCCCGCAACACCGCCGTGGGCCTCGCACGCGGGCAGTTTGTGGCGTTCCTCGACGATGATGAAGTGGCCTCGCCAGGCTGGCTGGCCAGTCTGAGCCGTGCGCAACAGGCAACCGGGGCGGATGTGGTGTTCGGACCGATCGAAGCGGTGCTCGGGCCGGGAGCGGCCGAGCCGCGGGTCTATTTCCAGGACTTCTTCTCGCGGCGTATGGCGGGGCCGGACCAGCTGATCGAAAAGCCCTGGGGCTGTGGCAACAGCCTGCTGGTGAAGGCGACTGCCCTGGTGGGGCCGCGACCATTCGATGCTGCTACCAATGAGACCGGCGGCGAGGATGATGTGCTGTTTGAGGGCGTGCGCGCCCGCGGCGGCACATTCGGCTGGTCCCATGATGCGCTGGTTCATGAGATCGTGCCCGACAGCCGGGCCAGCTGGGCCTATATGACCAAGCGCGCCTTTGCCTTCGGTCACAATACGACGGCGCGCTGGTTCTCCGGCGAGGAAACGTCCTGGGTGAAGGGCCTGGCCTCGATGCTGCGCGGCACTGTGCAGACCCTGGTGATGGCACCCGTGGCGGGGGTCTTGTGGGTGCTGCGCCATCCGCGCCGCGCCTGGGCTTGGGACAAGGCCTTGCGGGGCCTCGGCAAGGTGCTGTGGTTCGGACCATTCAAGATGGCCTTTTATGGCCAGTTCGAAGCCGAGCGTGTCGAGCGCCGCCAGGCCCAGCGTCGCAAGACCGCCGACCGGCGGGCCAGCGCCTGAGGCCAGCGCCTGAGGCCAGCACCTGCGGCCAGGACCCAAAGCAGTACTCTTGGGGCCGTCACTGCCCGGTCCGGCCTGAGCGCGGGTGGCGGCTTCACAATTACCTCACACCAACGCATCCCTCCAACAGAGTGTCGCGAATCAGCGCACAAGCTTGTGTGCGGTGCTGTGTCAGAACCGTCGCTGATGGAGATGTTGGGGCGTGGACGATCTGCCCGGCCAGATGCAGAGCGTATGGTCCGCTGTTGTCGGTTCGACGGGCGGGCGCGGCGCATCTGTGATGTTCATATCCGCCCGGTCGGGGACGGGTACGTCACACTGCGCCCGAGCGTTCGCACAGCTGGCAGCGGCACGGGCACCGCGCTCTGCCTGGCTGGTGGACCTCGACCTGTTCGCCAATGGCCAGTTCAGCGCCATGGGAGGCGATGGCGCCGGCTGGCCCGGACCCTATGATATGAGCTTCGGGCGCTCGCCTTTCTGGCGCGCCACGCCGCGATCACCCGACGGCACGCAGGGCGAGGGGGTGATTGTCGGCTATCGCGTCGGGGCCTCCAAGCTATTCGTATCGGCCTTCCGGCGCGAGGCTCTGGTGCCAGGCCAGACCCTGCAAGTGACCCCTGCTGCCGATTACTGGCGCACTGTCGCGGCTGCTGTGGACATGACGGTGGTGGATGCGCCTGCGCTGGAACGCTCGCGCGCGGCACTGGCCCTGGTAGCGGACATGGATGCCACAGTATTGGTGGTGGATGGCAAAGTCGGCGATCCGGCTGACGCACTGGAGCTGCGTGACGAGATTTTGGCCCGTGGCGGCAAGGTGCTGGGGGCTGTCGTGGTCGAGACTGACCGCCGCAGGGGCCGAAAGGCCCCCTTCAGCGCGCAGGGGGGCGAGGGGCGCGGCTCCGGCGGTCTGTTTGGCCTCGGACGGGGCCGCGCGGCGTGACACGGCGGCAGGACCCATCGGCTGGCGCGTCTGCAGCAGGGCCCGGCCACCTCGCAGCTGCCGCCGGACTTGTCCTGCTCGGTCAGGGTTTCTGGAGCCTGCTACCGGGTGCCACTGCCGCCGTGTCGGGCCTGTTTGTGCTGATTGTGCAGGCCAGCGTGCTGGCGCTCGGCTTTGTGATCCTGGCGGCGCGGTGGGAACAGGCCCTGCGCGGGCTGTCACGGGATGTGCTGCCGCTGCTGGTGGTGATGGTGTGCGTTGCGTCCGCGGTCTGGAGCGAGGCGCCGCTGGTCACGCTGCAGGCAGGGCTGCTCTTGCTGCTGGTGCTGTGTTTCGGGATCGGACTGGCCCTGCGCTTCCGGCCGGCCGAGCTGGCGCGGATCACGGCAGTGGCGGCTCTGACGCTTGTCCTGGCGCAGGTGCTGGGCCAGCTGGTCAATGGCGAGGCGGTTGCCGGGCTGGTGGCCAGCGGCGGCGAACTGGCACTTGCTTTGGCGGCCTGTGTGTGGGCGGCGTCGACAGATGCGCGCTGGCGCACCGGGTGGTCTGCAGCGGCCGTGGTCTGTGCGGTGCTGGCACTGGCAACAGCTGATGTCGCCAGCCTCGGGGCAGCAGTCGGTCTGCTGGGCGGCTGGCTGGCGGCGCGCCTTGCCCGGACAGGCCTTCCAGGCGTGATGGGACTGGCCTGGTTGATGGTGGCGGCCACCCTTGGCGTGACAGTCTTTGCTCTGTTTCTGGCGCCTGAACTGGCCGACAGCCTGCGCGCTGCAGGGGCCGGGCAGGGGCTGGCATGGCTGAGTGGAACTGGCTTTGCAGCTGGCGGGCGCAGCCTAGAGGTGGCCTTCTGGTATGGCACCGGCGTTTGGGGCACCGGCCTTGCCAGTCTGGCGCTGGCTGGTTTCGTGATCCGTGCAGCCGCACAGGGTGCGCGCAGCGGTGAGGCCGCCTGTCTGGCTATTGGCGGTCTGATCGGGGCGGTGCTGCTGGCACCTGCGCAGGTGCAGTTGGTCTCACCGACCCTGGTGATCCTGTGTGCTGTCGGGTTCTGTGCGGCAGCCGGGGTTGTGCCTGCCCGTGACAGGCCGCGCCGCCGTCCCCTGGTGGCCAGCGCGCAGCCGCGTGCCGTGGCCCCACCGCGCCCACGCAATCCGCGCCCGTCCTCACAGGCAGCACGGGCTCCGCGCCACCGTTAGGGCCTGAGCGGGGCAGGTTTTTTCCAGCATTGCGCGCACGGTATCGGGTGAGACACCTGCATCGCGCCAGGTGCCGACCGCTGTCCTGATCCAGGCACCAACCGTGTAGCGGCGCTGATGGCATTCAGCTGGTCCCGCCACAGCGCATCCGCTTGACGCGCCTATTTTTGCGAGTTACTCGCAAGAGCAGGAGTTATCTGCATATGCGTCTCAACTGCGACCGCGTCCCCCTGCGGCCTGCCTCTGTGGCTGCGCTTTTGGCCGCCATGGGTGGTGTACTGGCGGCCCCACCTGCCTTTGCCAATGATGCTGCTGATGTCGCCGAGGCGGCGGAGCTGGCCGAAGCGCCGCAGACTGTGGTGGTGATCGGCCAGCGTGAGCGGGTGCGTGAGGTGCCCGGCTCTGCTGTCACGATTGAACAGGAAGACCTGATCCGCGCCCGCGTCTTCACGGTGAACGAGGCGCTGCGCCAGGCGCCAGGCGTGTACCCGCGCGATGAGGAAGGCCTGGGCCTGCGCCCCAATATCGGGATCCGGGGCCTCAACCCCACCCGCTCGACCAAGGTCCTGCTGCTGGAAGACGGTCTGCCGCTGGCCTATGCTCCCTATGGCGACAGCGCCTCCTATTACCACCCGCCGATCCGGCGTTTCGAGCGGATCGAAGTGCTGAAGGGGGCGAGCCAGGTGCGGTTCGGGCCCGGCACCATCGGTGGCGTCATCAACTATGTCACCCCGCCAGCCTATACCGAGCCCGGCGGCAGCCTGCTGGTGGCTGGTGGCACCCGCGGCTACCGCGAAGTCGATCTGACAGCCGGTACGGGCCTGTTCGGCTTTGGCACCCTGCTGCACGCCAACTTCACCCAATCCGACAGCTCGCGCGACAATCAGGCCCTCGAGATTTCCGACATCTATCTCAAGGTCGAGCGGGATTTTGGCGAGGATCACAGCATCTCACTGCGCCTGTCCCGCTCCACCGAGGACAGCCAGGTCACCTATTCCGGCCTGACCCAGGCTGAGTTCGAACGGGCCCCGCGCAGCAATCCGTTCGTCAATGACGTGTTCCTCATCGAGCGGGTGGGGGGCTCGGCACTGTGGAGCTGGGATATCGCCGAGGGCATCACACTGGTGACTGCCGCCCATGGCAGCTGGTTCGACCGCGACTGGTGGCGCCAGTCCTCAAATTCGGGGCAGCGCCCGAATGACAGCTCGGATCCCGCCTGTGGCGGCATGGCCAATCTTCTCACCCGCTGCGGCAATGAGGGACGCCTGCGAGAATACAACACTTATGGCGTGGAAAGCCGTCTGTCGTTCCGGCGTCAGTTCGACGGGCTGACGGTGTCAGCGGAAACCGGCGTGCGGCTGACCCGCGAGCGTCAGCGGCGGCTGCAGGTCAATTCCGACACCCCCACCGGGCGTACGCCGGGCACATCGGTCAATGCGGGCCTGCGCGAGAACAATCTGCGCACTGCCGAGGCCACGGCCATCTATCTGACCACCACTTTCGACTTCGGTCGCCTCGCGATCATGCCGGGGGTGCGCTATGAGGATATCCGCTACGGGCGCACCAATTTCCTCGCTGTCACGCCCATCAGCGGACGCACCGAGCTCAATGAATGGGTGCCAGGGATCGGCATCCGCTATGACCTGACCGACACGATGACGCTGTATGGCGGACTGCACCGCGGCTTTGCGCCGCCGCGGGTGGAAGATGCCATCAGCAACACCACCGGCGGCTCGGTCGATCTCGATTCGGAACAGTCCACCAACATGGAGATCGGCCTGCGCGGCGAGCCCGTGCCGGGACTGTTCATGGACCTCGCCTGGTTCCGCCTCGAATTCGACAACCAGATCATCCCGGCCTCGGTGGCCGGCGGCTCGGGCGCCACGCTGACAGCGGCGGGCGAGACCGTGCACATGGGCGTGGAGGCCTCGTTCCGGGGATCTCTGCGTGAGATGGGACTGATGGAGGAGAACGACGTGTTCTTCCGCGGCTCTGCCACATTCGTGGTGGAAGCCGAGTTTGCCGGCAGCCGTTTCTCGCAGGTGGCCGGCGCCAGCACGGTGCGGGTCACTGGCAACAGGCTGCCCTATGCCCCTGAAGTGCTGTTGAATTTTGCGGCAGGCTACGCCTGGGGCGACGTAGCCGAGTTCCAGGTAGAGTACAGCTTCACCTCCCAGCAGTTCACCGACGATCTCAACACCGTGCCCGGTACGGCTGACGGCCAGCGCGGGCTGATCCCGGAATATGGCATCTGGAATGCCACGTTGAACATCAACCCGCCGACCTGGCCGCTGGGCTTCTATGTCGCGGTCAAGAACCTCACCGACGAGCTCTATATCGCTGATCGCTCACGCGGCATCCTGCCCGGAACCCCGCGCCTCCTTCAGGCCGGGATCACGTTCGACTGGTAGCTCCTGCTCCTGGCTGGAGCGCCTTGCGCCCGATGGGGCGCGGGTGCGCGTCAAAAAGGGAAATAGACATAGAGCAGTGCGCATCCAATCTGTTTCAGATTTCGTGCGTGCCGCTCTCAGTGTCTGAGCGTCTGCCTCGAGCGAAGCAGACCCTGCTTCAAGCCAGCAGCACGCCTTCGTGGCGCAGGAGCCAGCGCTTGCGATCGAGGCCGCCGCCATAGCCGGTGAGCGATCCGTCAGCCCCGATCACCCGGTGACACGGCACCAAGATCGCGATCGGGTTGGCGCCATTGGCGAGGCCTACCGCGCGCACAGCTTTGGGATTGCCAATGGCGCGCGCGATATCGGCATAGGAGCAGGTCTGCCCATAGCCCACATCAAGCAGCGCGCCCCACACCTGGCGCTGGAAGGCGGTGCCTGCCGTGGCATGGGGCAGCGCCCGCAGAGCCCGGTCGGCTTGCGGTCCACCCGCCAGATAGGCTTCGACGGCTTCCACCAGGACGGCGGGGGCAGGCGCCGCCTGCAGCGCGACCCCGGCACCATAATGGCGCTCGAGCAATGTCAGCTTGCGGGCTTCGCAACCGGCAAAGTCCAGCGACCGGATGCGCCCGGCCTCGTCCCACACCAGCTGGATCGCCCCCACAGGGCTCGGTACACTGCCCGACCACAGGGTCTTGGGGCGGGGGGCTTCAGGCAGCTTCATGATCGGGTGCTCCAGAGACAGGTTCGCAATGGCTAGGATCTGCCAGGCTGGCCCACAAATGCATCAGGCCGTAGCTGCGCCAGGGGCTCCAGCTGCGGGCAAGCCTGTCGGCCTCGCGGGGGAGGGGACGGGTGCCGGTGAGGCGGGCCAGGGCCTGCAGCACGCCTGCATCCGACGGCAGAAACAGGTCAGGCTCGCCGTGGGCGCGCAGCGCCACATAGGCCGCTGTCCAGGGGCCAATACCGGGCAAGGCTGTCAGGCGCGCAAGGGTCTCATCTGCTGTCCGGCCTGGGGAAAGGACTGTGGGATCAGCGGCAATGGCCTGTGCGGCGGCGTTCAAGGTGGCGATCCGCGACCGGGGCATCGGCAGGCCAGCGAGATCGGCGGCGGCCAGGTCCGTGGCCGTGGGAAACAGCCGGTCGAGGCCCAACGCCAGTGCGCCCGGAATTTCGCACGCCTGGCCATGATCCCGGGCAATCCGGTTCACGAGGCTGACTGCCTGGCGTACCGTAACCTGCTGGCCGAGAATGGCCCGTACCAGTACCTCGAAGCCGTCCCAACCGCCCGGAACCCGCAGGCCAGGTCGTGCCGCCACCAAAGGCGCCAGCAGCGGGTCTGCCCTCAGATGCTGGCCAATCGCTGCCGGATCAGCCGCCATGTCGAACATCCGCCGTACCCGGGCGATGATCCTCGGCACCGCTGTCAGTGACGCCAGCTGCAGCCTGACTTCAACGCGCCCGCCCCGGGCTGGAGCCAGATGCACCAGGCCCGCAGACCCATCCACCGCAAGCGTACGGGCATAATGGTCCGGTCCCACGCTCTCGATCCGGTCGAGGGCACGCGGGGCCAGGAACGCCATCAGGCCGTCCCAATCATAGGGTGGCTTGACCGCCAGGAACAGCCGGATGGGGCCGGCAGAAATACCTGCATCTGGCCGGCGGCTGCGGCGCAGGGCACTGGGCGGACGGTCGAACAAGGTCTGGAATGTCTCGTTGAAGCGTCGGACGCTGGCAAAGCCTGCCGCCAATGCCACATCGGTCATCGGCAGGCTGGTTTCCTGGACCAGCTGTTTGGCCAGCAGGACCCGCCGGGTCTGAGCCACCGCCACCGGGCTTGCCCCCAGATGCTGGCGGAACAACCGGCGTAGCTGGCGTCCGCCCAGGCCCAGGCGTGCCGCAAATCCCTCTACATCATCAGTGTCCAGCCCCCCGGCCTCGATCAGCGCCAGCGCCCGTGAGACGGTGGCCGATGTCCCTCGCCAGGCACCCATGTCGGGAGAGGCCTCGGGCCGACAGCGCAGGCAGGGCCGGAAGCCAGCCACCTGGGCAGCCGCTGCACTGGGGTGAAATGTCATGTGCGCCGGCTTGGGGGTGCGGGCCGGACAGATCGGCCGGCAGTAGATTCCGGTACTGAGCACGCCGGCAAACACCTTGCCGTCAAAGCGCGGATCGCGGGCCTGGAAGGCGCGGTAGCACGCATCATGGTCGCTCCAGACCGGCAGCATGGTCTGCGAGGCAGTCTCGGGCGGGGCCTGTGGCAGAGGGGCAGCGGGAGGGCCAGGGGCAGGGGCAGGGGCAGGCAGATCCATAGCGCTGCGATGCCATGATCAGCCCCTCCTGTCTCGCGGTTTTCGGACCTGTCCGTGCGCCACTACCGGCAGCAGCAAAAACCCCCGCCGTTTCCGGCGGGGGCTGCAAGCGCCGATCTGATGTCGATCGGGCTTAGAAGTTGGCGCGCAGGGTCACGCCCATCATCCGCGGCTCGCCCGGATAGACGGCGAACACACCCGGCTGTTCTGGCACACCGAACGAGCCCAGGATGTAGAATTCGTCAGCCAGGTTCCGGGCCCACACTTCCAGAGCCCAGGTCTGATCGAGATCGCCGATGCCAACGCGGGCATTGATGACGCCAAAGGCGCCCTGGTCGGTGATGCCATTCGGTGCCCTGCCCAGGGTCTGGGTGCGGTATTCCGTCTGATAGCGGCCGTCGACATAGACCAGCCAGCCGAAGTTGGTGTCAGCGATCTGACCACGGAATGTGGCCGAACCGGTGAAGGTCCATTCCGAAGCACCTGCGATCGGGGTGCCATCACGGATCACCTCGACGTTCCGCACCGGCGTGTTGCCATCATAGTAGGCTTCGTTCCACAGCATGCCGCCCTGCAGGGTCACGCCCTGGGCCGGGCGGGCAACCGCGTCCAGCTCGACGCCGCGCGAGACCACGTTCGGGGCGTTGAAGTTGAAGAAGTTGAAGCCGTTGAAGGCGTTGATCTGGTAGTCTTCGATGTCTTGCCAGAACACCGCGCCGTTCACGGTGGTCCGTCCCGGCAGGCCGCTCCACTTCCAGCCGGCTTCGTAATTGGTCACGAATTCCGGCTCGAACTCCCAGTCACGCAGGTTGGCGGGACGGGTGGTGGTGGTCGGGGTGATGGCGAAGGCCGAGCGGTCGAGGTTGAAGCCACCCGACTTGTAGCCGCGTGACAGGGTACCATAGACCATCAGGCTGTCGCTGACGTCGTACTGGAGCGAAATCACACCGTTCCAGGCGCTTTCTTCGCGGCTGCCAGTATAGGTGCCGTTGGCCACCGAGTTCACCACCGGGTTGCAGATCAGCACCTGGAAGCCGCCCAGTGCCGTAGCCGCCAGACCCTGCGACAGCGCCGCGAACGACGGTGCGCCGGGCGCGATCGCATTGGTGTTCTGCAGCACGTTGCAGCCCGGCGATACGGCATTCAGGTTGGCCCGCACATCCTTGGTCTCGGTGTTGTAGCGCAGGCCCAGCGTGAGGGTCAGCGCATCCGAGATCGAGAACTGGTTGTGGGTGAACAGCGCCAGCGACGTGGTGTCCACTTCCGTACGGTCCGACTGCACACCTTCACCAGCGCGCGGTGCCGCCGCGATCAGGGCAGCGCCATAGGCACCCGAGATCTGCTGCGCGAGGGTCCGTGACAGCGCGGCATTGCCCAGCGTGGGGCCGGGGCTCTGGATCAGCGTCCCGAAGATCTGCGGGCACAGCGCCTGGGCATAGATGTTGCCGCCACCCGGCAGCGAGCCGAAGATGTTGGAGCCTGGGTTGATCAGGGTTCCGGTCCCCGTGCAGGGGTTGACCGGCAGGCCCGGAACCGGGGTCCACGGCACGCCAGCGGCCGTGTTTCCAGCTGCCAGAGCGTCGATGTAGCGGGCAGCATCGGTGCCAAAGCGGACCGTGTCCAGATAGTCGGTCTTCTCATTGGCGTAGAACACACCCACCAGCCAGTTCAGCCGGCCAGTCTCGCCCTGAAGACGCAGCTCCTGGGTGAAGGTCTCGAAGCCAAGGCCGAAGCCCTCGCGGTAGGCCCGGTCGATACCCGAGAAGTCGATGTCCTGGTTGCGGGTGGTTGCCCAGTCGCGGAACGACGTGATCGAGGTCAGCTTGCCGAACGACAGATCGAAGTTCAGCTCGCCGGAGATGCCCCATTCCTCGACGCTTTCACCATAGTTGCGCTCGGGCGAGAAAGCGCCGCGGCGCGCTTCCAGGTTCACCGCCGGGATACCCACCCGGCCGCGCAGGCCCGCGACGGTGTTCACAGCCTGGCCGACCGTGCCGGTCTGCACATGGATCGCAGCGCAGCACACTTCATCGGTCTGCGAGGTGTCGGCGATGATGCGCAGGGTGATATTATCGGACAGATCCGAGAAGATCTGACCGCGCACGAACCAGCGGTTCCGGTTGTTGATGTTGCGGCCTGGCGCGTTCACATCGGCGATCAGGCCGTCGCGGGTGGTGCCACTGGCCTCCAGCCGGAACGCAGTGCTGTCGCTCAGCGGGCCGGTGATGCCGACAGTGGCAGTGCCCAGCTGGTCGGAGCCGAACTCCATCCGGCCATAGGTGTTCCACTCGAACTTCGGTGAAGCGGTCACGACCGACACGGCGCCAGCCGACGTGTTGCGGCCGAACAGGGTGCCCTGCGGGCCGCGCAGCACTTCGATCCGTTCGATCTGCGGCAGGTCCGACAGCGCCACGCCCGACCGGTTGCGGTACACACCGTCCACGAACACCGCCACGGCGGCTTCAAAGCCGGGGTTGTCGGCGCCGGTGCCGATGCCACGGATCGCGATCGAGGTACCGGCCGAGTTCGACTGGCCGGTCGCGACACGGTAGCTCGGCGCCACTTGCTGCAGGTTCCGCACATCGGTGATGCCAGCGGTCTGGATAGTGGCGGCGGTGACAGCGGTCACAGCGATCGGGATGTCCTGGATGGCGGCGGCGCGACCGGTGGCGGTCACGACGACCGTCTCCACCAGCGGGTCGGCAGTGGTCTGCGGCTCTTCGGCGGGCTGGGCCGCCTGGGCGAGCGCGAGGCCCGGCAGCACGGCAATGGCCAGTGCGGCAATCGAGGCGGTGCGGAAGGCCCCTGCGCGGGGCCGGATGGTGACGGTCATGTATTCCCCCTGTCTGTGGGGTCCGGCAACCTCGCGTCTCCCCTGCGAAGCCTTCCCCGGACCGGCCCGTGGCGCACCTGTGGTGCACCCGAAGCATTGCGGCGGTGAGTAGCACGACCGTGCCTGCGTCAGTCAAACGTTTTCATCGCTGTACGGCCACTGCAAAGCGTCTGCATGCAGTTGATTTCATGTTGACACCGGGCGCGACAGGGGCATCACTCTCACTTCCGGTCCGTCATGGGCCGGGGCTGCCCAGACAGGACCGCGTCAGACGGTTCGGGTGGCCGATTATTGCACCGTGCGGCCTCAATCGTCGGTGCGAGGGGAGGAAACGTAATGAGCTTCAAGGCAAGGGCGCCGCGCGCCCTGATTCTCGGCGTGTCCGCGCTGGCGCTCTCTGCAGGCACGGCCTGGGCACAGGAGGCCACCGGCACGTCTTCGGTCGATGACAATGGCATCGAAACCATCGTGGTCACCGCGCAAAAGCGCGCCGAGAGCGTCCAGACGGTGCCCATCGCAGTGTCGGCGTTCGGTCAGCAGACCCTGGACACCCTCAATATCGACGGCGGCCCGAACCTTCTGCTCGCCATCCCGAACGTCACCTTCTCGAAGGGCAATTTCACCGGCTCCAACTTCGCGATCCGCGGCGTGGGCTCCAAGGCCGTGGGGGCATCGGCCGACGCCACGGTGGGCGTGCACCAGAATGGCGTTCCCCTGACCGCCAACCTGCTGTTCGAAGCCGAGTTCTTCGATGTGGAGCGTGTGGAGGTGCTGCGCGGTCCACAGGGCACGCTCTATGGCCGCAATGCCACTGGCGGGGTCATCAACCTGATCACTGCAAAGCCGGACCCGGGTGTGTGGGATGGCTCCGGCGAGCTGACCTTCGGCAATTACGGGACCTTGCGGGTACGCGGCATGGTGAACGTGCCGCTGGGCGAGAATTTCGCCTTGCGGGTGGCGGCAACCGGAACCTCGCGCGATGGCTATGGCTCCAACCTGACCACCGGCAACAATGTCGATAACCGCGACCTCTATGCCTACCGGGTGTCGCTGGGCGGCGATTTCACGCCCAATCTGCGCGGCTGGGTGAGCTATGACGTCTTCGAGGAAGACGACAACCGTGTCCGCGCCAGCAAGCAGCTGTGTGCCACCGACCCCGGTCGCACCAACATTGGCGGCGTGCCTGTCACCAATGCGTTCATCCAGAACATGACCAGCCAGGGCTGTGTTGCGGCGCCGCTGGATGACCCGCGCTCGCGCGGGGTGCTGAATGTGGCACCGACCCTCGGGGGCCTGATCGGCAATCTGTCCGGTCTGCTGTCGGGCAATCCGGCGGCGGGCCTCAGTGCACCTGCCGATGTCCGTGATATCTTTGCTGCCTTCGATCCGGTGTATCGCGCCAGCCAGGAGCTGTTCATGGCGCAGATCGAGTGGGACATCACACCCGATCTCACCGCCACCTATGTCTACAGCCAGAACAGCACGTCGGTGTTCTCCAGCGAGGACTATAACAAGCTGCCGCCGGGCCGAACCTTCAATGTCACGCCGATATCGCCAGGCGGCTTTGTCACCGACCCGCAGCTTGGCCGTGCCAATGTGCTGCGGACCTTCGATATCAGCGCTGGAACCTCCGAGCAGACCACCCACGAGCTGCGCCTGCAGTCGGATTTCGATGGGCGGTTCAACTTCACCATCGGTGCCATCCAGATCGAGTTCGAGACCGTTGCCGACTACTATGTGTTCTCGAACTCGCTGACCGGCTTTGCCCAGCTGCAGAACTTCCTGTCGACTATCCCGGCCGGGGCCATTCCCGGTACGGCGACAGGACCCACCGTGGCCATCCCGATCGATCCGGGTCGCGGTGCTGCCAATCTGGTGGACAATGTCACCAATACCGGCCGGAATTACTTCCTCAGCCGCACGCCCTATCAGCTGGATGCGTTCGCATTCATGGGCGAGTTCTACTACAACCTCACTGACACCACCCGTCTCACGGTGGGTGTGCGCTACACCAAGGACGACAAGACCCAGGGCAATCTGTCGACCCTGCTGCTGGCCAATGTCGGGACAGTGCCGGCTGCGGTGACCACGCCGTTCGTGGCTTCCAATCCTGCCATTCTGACATCGGACTTCGATGGCGAGTTCACTGGCAAGGTGAACTTTGACTGGCAGCCGGATCTGGCCTTCACCGATGACACCTTGATCTTCGTGACGCTGTCACGCGGCTACAAGGGCGGCGGCTTCAATCCGCCGGGCGCCGTCGGGGTGGCTGGTATCCAGCGGACCTTCGCGCCCGAGTTCATCAATGCGCTCGAGATCGGCACCAAGAACGATATCGGGAACCTGCGCATCAATGGCTCGGTGTTCTATTATGACTACACCGGCTATCAGGTGTCGAAGATCGTCAACCGGACCTCGGCCAACGAGAACATCGACACCCGCGTCTTCGGGATCGAACTCGAGACCCTGTGGCGGCCGACCGACAATTGGACCTTCAATGCCAATATCGGTTACCTCACGACCGAGATCCAGACGGGCCGGTCCATCGACACGCTGAACCGCACCCAGAACAATCCAGCCTGGACCGTGGTGAAGCGCTCCGATGCCTCCAACTGCATGGTCGAGACTGCCGGCCTCGCGACGCTGGTGGCGATCATCCAGGGCCTGCCGGGTGCGCCCAACATCCCGGGCGTGACCGGCAACCAGTCGGCGATACTGGGGGCCTGTGCCGGTGCATTCACGGCGCTGGGCATCAATCCGCGTGAGGGCTTCGATGTGGACCTCGCCGGCCGTGAGATGCCAAACTCCCCCGAGTTCACCGTGTCGCTGGGCGGCCAGTACAACTGGACCTGGGGCAGTGACTGGGACGGCCTGTTCCGGGTGGACTATTACTGGCAAGCCGAGAGCTTCTCGCGGGTCTACAACACATCCCGCGACCAGCTGCCGTCCTGGAGCAATGTGAATGCCACATTCCGCCTGAACCATTCGGACGGGTTCTATGTGGAGGTCTTTGCCAAGAACATCACCGATGAGGAGGTGATCACCGACGCCTATCTCACCGATGACAGCTCGGGCCTGTTCACCAATGTGTTCTACACCGAACCGCGCACCATCGGCATCACCTTGGGCAAGGCGTTCTAGACGCCCGCCTGGTCCGTAGAACGGCACAGGAAAGGCCGCGCCCGCCAGGCGCGGCCTTTCTCTATTGACCCGGCAAAGGCCCCTGGACTGGTTTATTCTGAGCACTCTTGAGGACTAACAAGGACCATTGGCCCGCGGGCAGTTCCGCGTCTTTCCTGCTGCAAGCCCCGCCCCCTCTGCAGTGCGTCGCACGGTGTTACGTCGTGGCGCAGCGCGGGAGAACGGCTTTTAGCGCTTCCTGGAAAGCGTCACTTCCTTGGCGGCGACAGGATGATGACGTCGGCTTCGCTCAGATCGACTGGTATGGGCGTCAGTGGATCGCCGCGGCCGGGCCCGCCGAGGCACCGGCCGCTGCCGGGATCGAACAGGGCCCCGTGTGCGGCGCAGATCAGTGCGCCGGTGTCCGTAAACAGGAACCGGCCGTCAAACGTGTCCAGCGGCCAGCGCGCATGCGGGCAGCGGTTCAGCCAGGCGTGCGGAACACCGGCAGAGTCGCAGGTCAGGATCGCATTCGCTGTGCCCAGACCCCAGCTGGCGGGCAGGTCGATCGCACGGGCAGTACCGGGCATGATGTCCGCCCGCGACACCCGCACTAACGCGGGCTTAACAGGGGTCATGTCATCCGACAGGGTGCCATCTTCGCCGGACCCGTGCGCGCCATGACCGAGACCCTCGCCAGTTTCCTTGCCAACCCGGCTGTCCAGGCCACCGGCTGGTTCCTGTTCTGCGCCGCGCTGTTCGGTGTGCTCCAGCATCTCATGCCCCATGATCGCACCCAACCAGCGCTGCGCCGCGATGCGTGGATCGATGCGGTCTACTGGATCGCAGGGCCGCTGGTCTATGCTGCCGTGTCCAGTACCATCCTGGTGGGCGGGCTGCTGGCCATCTTTGGCGGCGATGTAGCGGCCGCCGTGGCCTATGCCGAGGCAGGGGCGAAATGGGCGCAGGGGCTGCCGCTGTGGCTGCTTGCCTTAGGCGCCCTGGTGGTGACCGACTTCTACATGTACTGGAGCCACCGGTTTTTCCACACGGCCCGGATGTGGCGCTATCACGCCATCCACCATGCCCCTGAAAGCCTCGACTGGATGCATGCCGTCCGGTTTCACCCGGTGAATTACGTGGCCCATGGCCTGATGGCGAATGTGATCGCGCTGTGGCTCGGTTTTCCGCCAGCGGCGCTGATCGTGCTGACGCCGTTCAATATCCTGTTCTCTGCGATGGTGCATGCGAACCTGAACTGGACCTTCGGGCCGCTGCGCTGGTTCATCGCCAGCCCGATCTATCACCGCTGGCATCACACTGGCGCTGACGAAGGCGGCAGCAGCAATTTTGCCCCGACCTTCCCGTGGATCGACATGATGTTCGGCACCTATTACATGCCGATGGACAAACGCCCTGGCGCCACCGGCATCACCGAGCGCGACATGCCCGAAAGCCTGCTCGGCCAGCTGGCCTATCCCTGGCGCCGCAAGCCAGCAGCCAGCGTGCCGCCAGGAGCCGAACCAGCCAATCCCCGACTGCCCGATCCTCAGGCCGGATAGGCCCGGTTGATGTGCGCCCAGGAGGCGGCGATCATCTCGCGCAGCACATCAAGGTCCACCGAAGCCAGCCCGTTCAGATACAGGCACCCGCCGCCCAGCTTGTGCTTGCCCAGACGCGGCAGGAACCCCTGCAACTCGTCGCGCATGCCCGGCAGATAGACCGCCAGATTGGCCTTGCGGGGCGACAGGCCGATCCGCTGGGCCACCCCTGAATGACCGCTGGCGTAGGTGTAGGCATAACTGCCAAAGCCGATGATGGCGCCGCCCCACATGGTAGGTGGCGCCTCGGAGACGTCATGCATCAGGCTCATGACGGTCCGGGCATCGTCCGCGCGCCCCTGTGGCTCCACCGTGGCCAAAAAAGCCTCGACCGAGGCATCGGTGGGCACTGTCTTCTGCTGATAGGCTGCCATGGTACAATCCTCCGATACCCACCTCACCACGTCGTCCTTTCGCCGTCCAGCATAACGCCCGGACAGCAGGATGACCCCGGTTCTGTTGAGTTCGTACCGTGGCCGCGACAAGACGCGCCCTTGCCGGTTGCCTGGGTGAGGGGTACCCCTGTGCCTCAACAAGGCGGTGGAGGAAGCCCGATGACAGTCACAGCGGTTCTGACGGTGGTGGCACGTGACCGCCCCGGCATCGTGCGCTCGGTCGCAGCTGCAGTCGCAGCCGAGGATGGCAACTGGATCGACAGCTCGCTGGCGCGGCTGGGCGGAGAGTTCGCCGGTATCGTGCGGGTCGAGCTTGCCCGCGCACGGCTGAGCAGTCTTGAGGCCCGGCTCGCGCGACTCGCTCATGAAGGTGTGCAAGTTTCGGTCCGTACCACGGGCCGGACAGCCCCCACCGGTCGCCGCGCACGCCTCACGGTCACCAGCGTCGATCAGCCTGGCATCGTCCATGAGATCAGCGATGTGCTGGCGCGCCTCGCCATCAGTATCGAGCGCTTCGATAGCAAGGTAGAGCCGGGTAGCATGTCCGGCGCGCCCGTGTTCGTGGCGACAGCCGACCTGATCCTGCCCGCCAATCTCCTGCTGGTGACAGCCCAGGATGCGATTGAAGCACTGGCGGGCGACCTGATGGCCGACCTCGTCCTGAAGCCTGATGCCGAACCGCCGACTGGTGTGGCGGGTATCGGGATCGCAACGCGCGTTGAAGCCATCAGTTGACGATGGGGTGCGTGACCGGGGCGTCGCGCGCGCTGGGCACGCGACAAGCCTACAAGACTGAACCACTCCTCAGCCGGTGATCAATTTGTCGTGAGTAGTCCCTGTGGAGTGGTAGACTTTGCAGGCTCTAGAGTGTCACGCTTGCGGCCCTGACCCGCGCGTAAGGCCTGTCAATCGGCTGGCGCGGTTCATCCGCCAACGCTGCAGGTCTCATCCCGATGAAACGCCTTCGTGGAGAACCCTTTTGGATGGCAGCGATAGCCGCTGCTATTATTACGGTCCTGATGTCGGCCGGGAAGATGATAGACGGTTTGTCGACCGCAGAGCTTGTTGCCGCGGTTGTCACTTTTGTAGTGAACTTCTTGTGTTTCTCCGGTTTGTTTGTCGTGATGCAGGTCTGTGTCGACCGAATTGCGCGTTACTACATCGCGAAGCGGGAGCGCACTGACGGCTGAGGTTCCTTTATCTTGCTCCGTACCAGGCTTTGGAGCTCGCCACCCGTGTCATGACTGCGCACCTGAAGCCGCTACGTCCGGCTGCCGAGCAAACCAGCCCCAATAGCGAAGAGCCTCCGCCATAGGCGGAGGCTCTCTCTGGTTTCGCGTATCAGGTCAGGTCGGCGCTGGCCGCCAGCCCTGTCGGGGCTCAGCTCTTGCGGCCGAGACCGATCTTCTTCGCCAGTTCCGAACGCGAGGCCGCGTAGCTGGGGGCCACCATCGGATAGTCAGCCGGCAGGCCCCACTTGGCGCGGTACTCGTCCGGGCTCAGGCCGTAGGCGGTCCGCAGGTGACGCTTCAGCGACTTGAACTTCTTGCCGTCTTCCAGGCAGATGATGAAGTCCTGCTGCACCGACTTCTTCACCGGCACCGCCGGCACCAGTTCGCGGGTCTCGACAACCGGCTCTGGCTGGCCCAGGCCCTTGAGGGCAGCGTGGACCGAAGAAATCAGGCCGGGGAGGGCCTCAGGCGCCACCGGATTGCGCTCCACAAAGGCTGCAACAATCTCGACAGTGCTTTCGAGCAGCGTTTCATTCACTTCGTCAGACATGGTCCATCCCTGAGTTAGAGCACCGACCTAGCTGTGTTCTCTCAACTCTGCAATATAGATTTACACGTCGCCATTAAAGACAGCGCCCCTCAGGTGGCGAGAACCTGAACACCGCTGGCAAGCTGCCGAGCTTGTAGAGACTGTTCCAGCGCTGTTTCAGTCGATGCAGACACTAGAAACAGCGTTCACCTAATGGCTAGTGCTGCAGCGAAGTACAGGGGTATACCGAAGGTTATATTGATCGGAAACGTAACGCCAAGCGAGGCGGCGAGGTACGCGCCTGGGTCAGCTTCGGGGAGCGCTACCCGCATAGCGGCGGGTACGGCGATGTAAGAGGCGCTGGCTGACAGGACCGTGAGGATCGCCAGATCCCCCGGGCTGGCCTGAATGGCCAGGCCTGCTGCAAACCCCAGAGCCGCACACAGGGCAGTCGAAACTGCAGCCGCGACCGCCACCATCGCCAGGCGGTTGCCGCCGCGCTGCAACCGTCGTGCGGCCACCAGGCCCATATCCAGCAGGAACAGGCAAAGCGCGCCCTGGAAGATGCCATTCACGAACGGGTCCAGCCGCTTCATCCCCGAATCGCCTGTGATCGCGCCGATGGCGAACGCCCCCACCAGCACGACGATCGAGCCGTTGAGGAATACTTCCCGCAGCAGGTGCGGGGGGAGGGCAAGACGCGGCCGTTCGGTGCTGGTCGCAGGTGCGTCTGCGCCCTTGCCACTGGCAGCCTCGCGCGTCGCAATCGCCGCCAGAAGTAGGCCCGTGAGGATGGCAGGGCTTTCCATGGCAGCTGCCACTGCAACCATATGCCCGGAAACGGCAACGCCCGCCCGCTCGGCAAAATCGAGCGCAGTCACGAACGTCACGATCGAGATCGAGCCGTAGTGGGCAGCTGTTGCAGCAGCCGTCGCCCCGTCCAGTCCGGCAATCTTCCGAAATACCACATGCACGATCAGGGGCGTGGCCGCGCTGAGTACCAGGCCTACCAGCAGCATGGCCACGAAATCCGCCGTCAGGCCGCCGGTCTGTGCCGCGACCCCACCTTTGAAGCCGATCGCCAGCAACAGATACAGCGAGAGCAGCTTGCCCACGGCCTCAGGAACTGTGAGGTCAGAACGCCCGAACGCCGCCAGCAGCCCCAGCACGAAGAACAGTACGGGCGGCGACATCAGATTGGCTAGGGCAAGGTCCATGACAGTACGCTCCAGCGACGGCTGGAAGCTCTTACGCTGTCTGGCCGGTAATGCGATAGCTGCGCCTGCGCTGGCCGCAGCAGTACTGCCCGGTTTACGGGCAGGTCGCTCAGGACGGTTTCAGGAGGTCAGGCGCCGAACACCAGGCGCGATGCGCGGGCCGCCACCGAGAATTCCAGCTGCGCATCGTCTTCTTCCATCTTGGCCGCCAGGGCCGGGCTCATCGCCGATGTCAGGGACCAGTTCCAATAGCGCAGCACGGTCTGTGCCTTGTTGGTCGAGATCGTGTCGAAGATAAAGGAGGCGCGGGCAAAGCTCTCGGACGGCTCTTCCTCGGTACCGATCGGGCGCTTCAGCCCTTTCCAGAGGATGCGGAAGTGCCGCCGCTTGGTGCCAGTGGCCTTGCACAGGATCGCCAGGGCCTCACCGCCGGGGTCGGACAGGATTTGTGCGCCGCAGGCAGGTTTGACACCGGCCAGGAAGGCAACCTCGCGGAACAGGTCGCGCGAGACGCCTTGCTCAAGGGCCTCGATCGCCCCTTCCAGGCTGCCATAGGGACTGCGGGCCGCGGCTTCGCGATTGCGCTGGCGCCGTTCGATGAACTGCAGCGACTTGCGCACCAGCGGGTCCTGCCAGCCATCCTTGGCGGCCCGCGCAAACAGGTCCTGGCAGGCATCCAGCAAGGTCAGCCGTTCCACCGCAAAGCGGGCAAAGATCCGCTTGCGCTCTTCCGGACCGGCCCACCAGAACATCGTCAGTGCCTGCGAGGGTTTGAGTTCGGGGCGGCGCACGAGCAGCTGCACCAGGTGCGGTTCCGATTTGCTGAGGGCCGTGATGCGCTCCACTGCCGGATGGGCAAGCGTTGCGCCTTCATTCTTCAACAGTGCCGTTACCACGGGCAGCTCGTCGTAGCTGGCCAGCACATCGGCCAGGGTCTCACACACGCGCTTGCGCCGCGCGATCAACAGCCGGTGTTCAGTCGTGGCGGTCGGCGCGCTGGCTGTGGCGATCAGGTCGGAATCGTCAAATCCCTCGCACACCTCCAGAAGCGGGCGGGCGACTTCAATGTCGTCGCGCGCCAGGAAGCGCAGCAGCAGCGCAGGCGCCTCCACCAGAAGCGCCATACGCTCGGAACAGCGCACCCGGGTATGGACATCGCTATCGCGCAGGACTTCGATCAGAAGGTCAGAGGCCATGTGGCGCTCTTGCGGGGTGATCCGCGAGCCCGGCAGGCCGACCACGTCCTGCAGGCGCCGCACTAGCGTGGATCTGGTGCGGTCCGCACCGGACGACAGCCCGCCCAGGCCCTCGCCTGGCAACTCGGACAGCAGTGTATCGAATGCACCGTCGGCCATGCTCGTGCCTGTTTCCCGCTTGTACTCCTGCGTGGCACCGCAATCATTAATTTCCCGTTTGCACTCACCAGCTGGCCTGGCGCTGCAATCCTTGCGGGCCACCTGGCGCTGGGCTGGCGGGCGGGTTGTGGCCCTCCACGCTAGGCTCTGGCCACTGCAGGCGGAACGGGTTAGCAGCCGCAGGCAGACGCGCGCGACCTGACGGTTGCCCGCGACGAAACAACCATCGGGGACACCTCACCATGGCCGACGCCAACCTGCCAATCCTGCACCATTATCCGAGCTCGCCCTTCTCCGAGAAGGTCCGGCTCGCCTTTGGCCTGAAGGGGCTGGCATGGCAGTCGGTGGACATACCGGTGATGATGCCAAAGCCAGACCTGACCCCGCTGACGGGCGGCTATCGGCGCACGCCAGTGTTGCAGATCGGGGCCGATATCTACTGCGACACCCAGCTGATCCTGCGCGAGCTGGACCGCCGCTGGCCCGACCGGCCCCTGGTGAAGCCCGAGCACAAGGGTCTGGCCTGGATGGTCTCGATGTGGGCCGACCGCCAGTTCTTCCAGGCCAGTGTGCCGGTGATCTTCGGTGCGATCGGCTACAACATTCCCGACGCGTTCAAGCGCGACCGGGAGCAGCTGATGGGCCGCCCCTTTGATGTGGAGCAGATGAAGCAGGCGGCGCCCCTGCTGCGCGACCAATGGCGCAGCCAGGCGGCCTGGGTCGAAGAACAGCTCACGGCAACCGGGCGCGACTTCCTGGCCGGCAAGGAGCCGGGGCTGGTGGATCTCGCGGCCCACATGAATTTCTGGTTCCTGCGCGGCGCCTACCGCCCCGCCTACGACCAACTGGTCGCTCCGTTCCAGCGGGCCGAGGCCTGGGCCGAGCGTGTGGATGCCATCGGTCATGGCACCGTCACCAAGATCGAAGCCGCTGCTGCTGTGGATGTCGCGCGCCAATCCATGCCCGAAGCGCGCAGTGGCGGCGTCGACCCGCGTGAGCCCCAGGGGCTGCGCGCTGGTGATTTCGTGACGGTGTCGGCGGACGACTATGGCCGTGATCCGGTCTATGGCAAGCTGGTGGCCTCCGACCCCTATCAGATCTCGCTGTTGCGCAGCGCTGATGATTTGGGCGATGTGATGGTCCACTTCCCCCGCGTCGGCTACACGGCCCGTCGCGGCTAGCCGGCGCGGCGGGTCAACAGCGGCCTGGAGGTTGCAGGCGGGGCGGATATGACCCAACCCTTGTTCCGTTCCGCCACAGCTTGGAAGGCGCTGGCGCTGGGTGCCGCACTGGGTGCCGCACTGGGCGCCACTGTGATGACGGTCCCAGCCCAAGCCCAGCAGACGCGCCAGCAGACGGCCTCCAGCGAGACCCGCACCGTCCGGTCCGACGGCGCGGTGGCCCCGCAGGTGCGCCAGACCCCGCGCCGCGAGCAGCGGCGACAGGCGCGGATCACCGCGTCAACCCAGGCCCTGCCAGCCCCAGGGGCCTGGCAGGATCGCCTCGACCCGCCGGAGGGCGGACTGACGGTAGCGCCAGCCGGAACGGTGCCGGACGCTAGCGCCAGCGTGCCGCTGGTGGGGGTGGTCGACATCCCGCTGCAGCCTGCGCCCGCAGCTGGCACCCAGCCAGTTCCAGCCCCCACGGCCAGCATGGCTCGCAACCGCTAGAGCCCATGGCCGCTGGCCCCGCTTTTGCAGCGTCGATAGGGTAACGGGGTTGATCGTTTCGGATCGGAACCGTCTGCCGTGACAGTCACCTGAAACTGGAAGGCCGCGTGAGCGATATCCCGACCCGTCCTGGCACCCGGCCATCAGCTGATCCGACCCTGTTCGACCTGTTGGCGGGCCAGGTTCGACCGCGTGATGGTTGGAGCTGGCTGGGGCTGGCATTCGACAGATGCGTGGATGCTGCCGTGGTGCTGGTGATCATGATCACCACGTCGGCGCTGGTGGCGCTGCCGTCCAAGGTGGCGAATGCCGAAGTCAGCTGGGCCGGGCTGGTGTGGTTGGTGGCCATGCTGATCGGGGTGGGTCTTGCGGCTCTGCGCCCGCTACGCACCTTGCAGGGCGGCCTGATGATCCTGCCTTTCGTCCTGCTGACGGGGTGGGCTTGGCTGTCCGTCGGCTGGACACAAAGCCCCTATGATACCGTGCGCGGCGCCGTGTTCCTGACCGGCAGCCAGCTGGCCGCTGTGGCGATTGCCGCGCGCTATAGCTGGGAGAAGCTGATCAAGCTGACAGGTACAGCATTGCTGATCCTGTGTGGCCTGTCGCTGCTGTTGGCGGTGGGAGTGCCGTCGATCGGGCGGATGAGCGATATCCACCCCGGGGCCTGGTCTGGCGTATGGGCGGAAAAGCAGGCGCTTGGCTTCTTCTCCTACCACCTCGCCGCCATCGGACTGGCGCTGGCGCTGTACAGCCGGCGCAACTGGTATTGGCTCCTGGTGGTGCCGCTGGCGCTGGTACTGATGCTGGGCGCCACTGGTCGGACGGCGATCCTGATGAGCTTGTTGGGCGTGGCGGTTCTGATCTGGGCCTGGATGCTGCAGCAGGGGCCGCGGCTGGCGCTGGCGGTCGGCTGGGCCGGGGTCGTGGGCGGATTGTGCGCCTTCGGGCTGGCCTTCACCCTGACGGACGAGATTTTGAAGCTGATGGGACGCTCCGGTGACCTCACGGGCCGGACGGAAATCTGGGACGTGCTGCGGAACCTTGCACAGATCGATCCATGGAAGGGACTTGGGTATCAGAGCTTCTGGCGGGGCGAGTATGTGATGACGTCGCCCTATCAATGGATCATCGAGCAGACGGGTTTCACCCCGGCCAATGCCCATAATTCGTGGCTTGATACACAGGTTCAGCTCGGGCTGGTGGGGCTGGGGCTGCTGATCCTGTCGGTAGGCTGGTGCTGGGTGCTGGCGATCAGCAGGCTGCGCAATGGCGGCCTGGGTGCGGCCTTCGCGCTGTCGACCCTGTCGGCACTGACGCTGATCTCGTTCTCGGAGACGATCCTGCTCAACCCGATCGATTTTCAGTGGTTCCTGCTGGTGACGATCGCCGCCAAGCTGGCTCTGGGCGAAGAAAAGCCGAAACTGTCACCTCTGGCAGACCGCGACCGGCTGGAAGGCCGGATGGATGGTAGCGCCTGGACCTTCCAGCCACCGCCGCCCTGAACCACCAGCTGCCCGACCATCAGGCACAGCAGCGTTACACCCGCGCGGTCGCGCGCCGCAGCACATCGGCATAGCTGTCCGCCACCACCATCCGCTCTGTCAGCCCCTTGTGTCGTAGCAGGGCGTGGGCACGGGGCAGGCGATAGTACGGGATATGCATCCAAAGATGATGCTCGGCATGATAGTGCACATGGTAAGGCGCAATCAGCGCCCGCTCCCACCAGCTGGCGCGGGTTGTACGGGCCAGCTGCCACGGGTCTGACGGATCGCGGGTGGCCACTGCATGCTCGGCGATGTTGCGCACTCGGGTCACGAATGGAAACCAGGTAGCCTGTGCGACCATCCAGATCGTGAGGAAGGCCCAGGCCTGACCGGCCGCAGCGAACAGGATGAAGATCACGCCCTGTGCCATCAGATAGCGCTGGACCGCCTGCGGCAGCCCGACAATCGCACTGCGCCCGGCCTTGCCTGCACCCGTCCCCTTGTCTGCTCCCGCGCCAGCATCACGGCGGGGCAGGAACGGTGCGATCCGCTGCTTGAAGAAAGTCTGGCCGGTCAGATCGCGGATTGCCTTGCGGCGGAAACTGTCAGGGGTAACCGGGAACGGCGCAGCAAGGCCGAGGTCCGGGTCGTCGGACTGCTGCGTATTGCGATGGTGGGCGAGGTGATAGGGGCGGTAGCTGGCAAGGTCTGCACCCACCGGCGCAGCGCACAGCCACTGGCCCACGAAGTCATTGCGCGCCTGATTGGTGGAGAGGCCGCCATGGGCTGCCTCGTGCATCAGGATCGCCAATCCCAGCTGCCGGGCGCCCACCACCATCACCGCCAGCAGCCAGGTGAGCGGGTTGGGCCAGATCGCCGCCACCGCGACCGCCAGTGCAATCACCAGCCACGCATGGACCACCGGCCACAGACCTTCCAGGTCCGACCGGCTTGTCAACTGGCGCCATTCGTCGTCCGAAAACACGGTACGGGGGGATATACGGGGAGCTGCGGGCATGGGACGTTATTGTGAGTGGGGATCGTCGCAGGCGCAATCGCCTCAAGCAAGATTACCGAGTTGAGGCTGCAGGACCCGCGCCCGCCGGTTCAAATGCCACCGCGAATTTGACGCGAGACCAGACCAGCGTGGATGAATAGCGCTCGATATCCGCATCGGCCATCAAGACCTGTGTCCCCCAAGCTTCATAGGCGGCCGGATCGGTCGCGTGGACCAGCAGGATGAAGTCTGTTTCGCCTGCAACCGAATAGCATTGGGAGACGGCCCGGTCGGCTCTCATCTTGTCCTTGAAGGCCGCCACGCGCGCTGGATCCTCGCGCCCGAAGCGCACGGACACGATGAAAGTCAGGCCCAGCGCGGCAGGGTTCACCACCGACACGTCGGCTTCGATCACGCCCAGCTCCCGCAGGCGCCCGAGCCGCCGCCGGACGGCAGACGGTGACAGCCCCACCGCTGCGCCAATCCGGGCATGGCTTTGCTGGTTGTCGCGCTGGACCAGCGCCAGGATCGCCTCGTCAAAGCTGTCGAGCGTAGTGGAAGCGAAAATCGCCATATTGATCCCAGTCAGCAGCGTAAATCGTCGCCAAAACAGCGGAAATATGCGCCACGCACCGTCGGTTATCGGCTAGCCTCACCCCATGCAACAGATCTTCCTGCGACCGACATGCACTGTTTCCCTGTTCGCCATGGCTGGCGCGGTTCTGGCCACGGGATGTGCCGGCACTCAGGCTGTGCCGGATCAACCGCTCCAGGGCATCGTCGCTGCGGCGGCGCGTGACAGCCAGGCCGGAGCGATCCTGGCCGTGTCCGGCTGCGGCATAGATGAAGTGGTCACCGCTGGCGTGGCAGAGCGCGTTTCCGGCCGTGCCATGCCGTCTGACGAGGCTCTGAGGATCGGGAGTGTCGGCAAACTCTATGTCGCCGCCGTCGTGCACCAGCTGGCGCGGGAAGGGCGTCTTGATCTCGATCGGCCTGTGTCGGATCAGCTGCCGCCTGGCACGCTCGCGGGTATCGCGGGGGCGGATGCCACACCCCGGCAGCTTCTGAACCACACCGGCGGCGTGCCCGACTACTATACCGATCAGGCGATCGCGACGTTGGACTGGACCCAACCCCTGACAGCATCCCGCATATTGGGCGTTGTGCGTGACCTGCCAGCACAGGCAACACCGGGGCAGGCCTATCGCTATTCCAATACGGGCTGGCACATCCTGGCGATGGTCGCGGAAACAGCGACTGGCATCACTCTTGGCGACCTGATTGGGCAGCGCATACTCGAGCCGCTGGGGCTTTCAGCCACCCGCTACAATACATCACACCCTGGTGGCACCATCCATGGCTATGGCCTGCCAGGTGATCCCACCGCCGATACCTACGCATATGCCGAGAATACTGGAGCTGACAGCGGCATGACGGCGCCCGCGCGCGAAGTCGGCCTGTTCCTGCGCGCCCTGTTCCTGCCAGGGGGCGCGCTCGCCTCGACAGGCGAGGCCATGACCGAAAGTCCAGTTGAGCGTGACGGTCCGCGCCGATTGGCCGGCGCTGGAGCGGAAATCACTATCGGCAGCAGCGGTCTGCGGCTTGTTGGCCATACGGGCGATGTGGCGGGCTATCTGACCTTCGCATTCGCTGCTCCGGCACTCAACGCCACATTGGTCGGGCACATCAATGCTGACCGGCCGTCGGCTTTGTCGGGCATGCTGCGGTCAACAGTCGGTCTGGTTCAGTCCCGTTGCGCCGCCTGGCAGGCTGCCAGCCCCTCCCGATAAGTCGGGTAGCGCGGTCGCCAGCCAAGGGCTGCCTTGGCGCGGGCGTTGGGAACCCGCTTGCATTCGGCCCAGAAGCGCTGCGCCATCGGTGACAGGGCTGTGGCATCGAACGCCTGCAGGGGGGGCGCTGGGAGCCCCAGCAGCCGGGCGGCCTCCAGGGTCACGGCATGGGACGGTGCCGGTTCGTCATCGGCGAGATTGTAGATCCCGGCTGCTGCAGGTCGCTGGTGGAGCGCCAGTATCGCCGACACGATGTCGTCGCGGTGGATGCGCGAGAACACCTGACCGGGCTTGACGACGGCACGCGCCGTTCCGGCTCGCATCTGGTCGAGCGCGCTGCGACCCGGTCCATAGATACCCGGCAGGCGCAGCACCGAAACAGGGCCGGGCAGGGCCAGCCACTGGCCCTCTGCCAGAACCCGGCGGGTGGCTTCGGGGCTGAGGGGCGTTGGCTCCTCCTGCTCGAACGCCCAGCGTCCACCCCGGTCGCCATAGACCCCAGTGGTGGACAGATAGATGGCGGGGCAGCTGGCCGGGCGGGCCGCCAGTGTCTCACGCCAGTGGCGGTGCGCCGGATCGCCATCTGCGTCCGGCGGGATCGAGCCCACCACGAGGGCCGATCCAGTCACCCAGTCCCCGATCGCGGCCGCATCCAGGGCCAGCGGTAGGGCACCGGCAGCGGCAATCTCAGCCTGCGAAGCGGCACTGCGCGCCGACCCTGCCACCTGCCAGCCAGCCGCTGTAAGGCTGCGTGCCAGCTCCAGGCCGACATAACCGCAGCCGAAGATCAGGGCGGCGGGGCCGGGGCCCTGCGGAGCGCTTGTCATGTCTGTCCTGCCTCATTGCTGCCTTGCGAGCATTGCACAGCGCGCCGCCATGCAGTCCGCCCCGCTTTTTGCCAAGTCCACCCGTCGGCCACGCCGCAGCCGCGCCCCGTCAGCCGCGCTCACCGCAGCCCTGACCCTGTCAGCGCTTCTTCTGGCAGCTGGCGGCACGGTCCAGGCGCAGGCCGTCGACCCCCGCAATACCGAACAGCTGCTGGCCTGTCTCAACAAGGCGTCCGAGCGGCCTGAAGAGGCGCTGGAAGATGGGCTGGTGTGGCGCAGCCGCTCTGGCGGGATCGATGCCGAGCACTGTATCGCCGTGGCACGTATCGAAGTGGGCGACATCGAGACTGGCGCGCGAACCCTCGTGAGCCTGGCGGCGTCGCCCTATGCCGGCGAGGCCGAAAGCCGGGCACAGTTGCTGGTGAAGGCGGCCAATGCCTGGCTGCTGATCGAGGACTATGCTCCCGCCGAAGCGGCCCTGACCCGGGCCTTGGAACTGGTGCCGGAGGCGCAGGGGATTTTCCTCGATCGGGCCCGTGCCCGGGCGCTTGGCGGTCGCTGGGCCGATGCGGAAGTCGATCTCGACCGGGCCCTGGCCCAGGGCCAGGATGCCTTTGCCTATAGGCTGCGGGCCGAAGCGCGGATGCAGCTGGGGCGCTATGATGATGCAGACGCCGATGTTGCCGCCGCCGAGCTGCTTGAGCCGCGCTCTATCGAGACCAATCTCGTCCGTGGGCGGATCCGGGAGGCCAGGCGGCTGGGCCGGGCGCCCGACTGAGGCGATTGAACCGGTGCAGCTCGCTAATGGCCGCTGCCGCCGCTGAGCAGCTGGGCGATGGGATTGGCGGCGATCAACAGCCCCACCACCACTTCCAGGCCTGTCGAGAAGCGTTGGAACGGGTGGCGCGCCGGCGGGTCCACGGCCATCGACCATGCCCTGGCAGCCGCTGTTCCCCACCAACCCGCCGCCAGCACCCAACACACTGCTGCTCCGACCTCGGACCCGCTGATCATCAGCAGGATCAAGGCAACCAGGTGCAGCCCGGCAAACATGCCGCCGAACGTGCCTCTGAACTCGGCGATGCCTTCGGGTTGGTCCGGGCGGGGCTGAAGCCGGACCAGCGTGGCCGCCCAGGCCGGGTCGAGCCACCCTTTCAATCCAAGGGCAGTGCCCAGCAGCAGCATCACGGCGGATATCACGAAGGCGATCAGTTCCATGCGGGCCAAGCTGGCTGTTCTGGACGCGAAGTCAAGGCGACGGCCAGTCTCGATGACCGGCCATCCTCCTGCACACTTCGCGCTGTAACGGCTGGACAGCCACGCCCCGACACTGCACAATGTGCGAAAATCACACATAGCGCCCGGCACCTGTGCGTGGGGCGCACGACTCAGGAGTGCTGTCATGCCAGTGACGGGTCACCGGATTGTTGTTGTTGGTGGTGCCGGACTGGTGGGCTCCGCAGTTGCCCGGGCTTTGGCTGACGTAGACCATGGTCTGGATGTGGTGGTCTGTGACCGGCTGGGCGCGGCGCAGGACGGCAAGTGGCGGGCGCTGCCAGCCCGGCTCGACGACCTGTGGCAGCCAGAGGATCTGGCGGCGCGTCTGGAAGCGACCTGGCGGTCGGTGGCTGCTGTTGTGGTGATGGCGGATGCCGGTGAGGAGCAGGACGCGGACGCGCTGTTCGCCGGCCTCTTTCACCTGCGCCGGCGCCTGTACGATTTTGCGAGCGCCCGCCAGCGCCCGTTGGTCTGGGCCTCCAGCCTGCAGGTTTATGGGGCGGGGCCGGCTATGCCCGCTGCAGATGGAGCAGAGCTGGCGGCACTGAAGCCGCTGACCGCCTTCGGCCGGGCATGTCAGGCCTTTGACCTGTTTGCCGCCCGCAACCGCGCCACGCCCGATGCGCCGCCCGTCCTGGCGGGCCTGCGCCTTGCTTCGGTCTATGGGGCGCATGAACAGCACAAGGGAGCAGGGGCGAGCCTGCCAGTGCGGGCCCTTGCTGCTGTGCGGGCGGGCGAGCCGGTGACGCTGTGGCGCTCGACCGACCCTGCGGTCGTGGACGGCGGCCATACCCGCGACTGGGTCCATGCCGATGACGCGGCCGCCATGGCCGCGGCTGTGATCCGTGCCGGCGTCAGCGGCTTCTTCGATATTGGCTCGGGTCAAGCAGTGAGCGCGCACGAGGTGGTCCGGGCCGCCGCCCGGGCTGCGGGACGGGAAGGGCGGATGGTGTTTGCCGAACCGCCACCCGAGGCTGCCCTGATTGTGCCGCCGGCCGACCTCTCAGCCCTGCGGGCCGCCGGGATCGAGCCGCAGCTGCGCAGTCTGGATGAAGGCCTTGCGGTCCTGTGAGCGGGCGGCCCGAGGATGACGCAGACGGGCCCAAACCCGATGCCGGAGCCCATGTCGGCGGCGATGCCGGAGCCGATGCCGGGGCCGATGCCCGGACAGCAGCGCTGGCCCTGGAGGCACGTTATGGCGAGGATGCAGCCGTCATCGCGGTGATGCGTGCCGCTGAATACGCCGCCCTCGGCGATCTTGCGGCTTGCGAGCACTGGGAAGAAGTCGCACGTCTGTGCGACGAAGGACCCACCGGCCCGCTGCAGTGATTGCCGATCGCATTGGCAGAAGCGCCCGCGCGCCACGCGCGACCCCACCCTATCCCCGTCTCGCAGCCACCGAAGCAGCGCGAGACGGGGTCGCCCGGTCCTGGGGTGGTGGCGGGGGTCGGACCGGACGGGAGGCACCGCAGGAGGGATTAGCGAGTGCCGCGTCGAGCAAGTAGACACCCAGCCAGCAGCGACAAGTCGCCCATCACCACTGTGCGGGCAGCAAGCCTCAATCTCCAGGACCCCAGTCCATTGCGCAGTCGTGACCACAAAAACCGAAAAAAAGCGCGCCGTGACCAATCACAGGCTGGAGCGCGTCACGCCCGTGGCGCCTGACGGTCGGAGAGAGGCGTGGCGGGTGTCGCGCGGTCCAGCGGCTGTTGAAAAGCAAACGGCCAGCCCGGTCGGGCTGGCCATCGCATCCTTGATTGTTCAGCCTTCGATCAGGCTAGGTCGAAGCGGTCGTTGTTCATGACCTTGACCCAGGCGGCCACGAAATCGGCCACCAGCTTCTGGGAGCCACCGGCCTCGGCATAGACTTCCGCCAGGGCCCGCAGCACCGAGTTCGAGCCGAACACCAGGTCCACCGCTGTCGCCGTCCACTTGGGCGCGCCGGTCTTGCGATCGGCACCGGCATAGGCGTTGGGGCCGGTCTTGGTCCACTTGGTACCCATGTCGAGCAGGTTGGTGAACACCGCATTGTCCAGCTTGCCCGGAGTGGCCGTGAACACACCGTGGCTGGTGCCCGGCGCCGTGACGCCGATGGCACGCAGCCCGCCCACGAGGGCCGTCATCTGCGGTGCCGACAGGCCGAGGAAGAACGCCCGCTCCACCAGCAGCTCTTCGGCCGGCTGGTCGAGGCCCGGCGCCAGATAGTTGCGGAAGCCGTCGAACTTGGGCTCCAGCACCGCGAAAGACGCCGCATCGGTCATCTCGTCGGTGGCATCGGTGCGGCCCGGTGCGAACGGCACCGTCACCTCGATGCCAGCCGCCTTGGCAGCCGCCTCGACCCCGGCATTGCCGGCGATCACGATCAGGTCGGCCAGCGACACCGACTTGCCACCGGCATTGAACTCGGCCCGGATCGTCTCCAGCGTCGAGAGGATGCCCGCAAGCTCGGCCGGGCGGTTAACAGCCCAGTCCTTCTGCGGCGCCAGCCGGATGCGCGCACCATTGGCACCACCGCGCTTGTCGGTGTTGCGGTAGGTGGCAGCGGAGGCCCAGGCGGTTTCCACCAGCTGCTGCACCGACAGGCCCGAAGCCAGCACATCGGCCTTGAGCTTGGCCACATCAGCCTCATCCACCAGCGGACCGGTCACCGGCGGGACCGGGTCCTGCCAGATCAGCACTTCATCGGGCACCAGCTTGCCGAGGTAGCGGGCACGCGGGCCCATGTCGCGGTGGGTCAGCTTGAACCAGGCGCGGGCGAAGGCATCGGCGAACTCGGCCGGGTTCTGGTGGAACCGGCGTGAGATCTTCTCGTAGGCCGGGTCGAACCGCAGGGCGAGGTCGGCGGTGGTCATCATCGGCGCATGGCGCTTGGTGGGGTCGTGGGCGTCGGGCACCGCATCGGCGGCAGCGCCGCCAGCCGGATGCCACTGCCAGGCGCCGCCGGGGCCCTTGGTCAGCTCCCACTCGTGGCCGAACAGGGTGTCGAAGTAGCTGTTGTCCCACTGGATCGGAGTGGGGGTCCAGGCGCCTTCGATGCCGCTGGTGATGGTGTGCACGCCCTTGCCGTCGCCGAGGCTGTTGGCCCAGCCAAAGCCTTGCTGCTCGAGCGGTGCGCCTTCCGGCTCGCGCCCGACATACTGGTCGGCGTCACCGGCGCCGTGGGCCTTGCCGAAGGTGTGGCCGCCAGCCACCAGCGCGACGGTCTCCTCGTCGTTCATGGCCATGCGGGCGAAGGTCTCGCGGATGTCGCGGGCCGAGGCCACCGGGTCCGGCTTGCCGTTCGGGCCCTGCGGATTGACGTAAATCAGACCCATCTGAACAGCGCCCAGCGGGTCGGCCAGCACACGGTCGCCGGAATAGCGCACATCGCCCAGCCACTCGGTCTCCTGGCCCCAGTCGATGTCGGTGGGCGGGGTCCAGATGTCGGCACGGCCGCCGCCAAAGCCGAAGGTCTTGAAGCCCATGGTATCCATCGCCACGGTCCCGGCCAGGATCATCAGGTCGGCCCAGGACAGGGCCGCGCCATACTTCTGCTTGATCGGCCACAGCAGGCGGCGGGCCTTGTCGAGATTGCCATTGTCCGGCCAGCTGTTGAGCGGGGCAAAGCGCTGGTCGCCAGTGCCACCACCGCCGCGCCCGTCATGGATGCGGTAGGTGCCGGCCGCGTGCCAGGTCATGCGCACGAAGAACGGGCCATAGTGGCCATAGTCGGCCGGCCACCAGTCCTGGCTGTCGGTCATCAGCGCGGTGAGGTCGGCCACCACCGCATCGAGATCGAGGGTCTGGAAGGCCTTGGCATAATTGAAATCGGCGCCCAGCGGATTGGCCGCCGGGGTCTGCTGGTGCAGGATCGAGAGATTGATCTGCTCGGGCCACCAGTCGGCATTGCCACGCGGGCCAGGCCCGGCGGTGTTGCGGCGCGCAGCGCCAGTGAAGGGGCAGGTGACTTCGGTCGTCATGGTTTTTCTCCCGGTCTTGGGCCGTCACCCGGACGGCCATGCAGTGGTCCCTACAGTACTGCTGGCCAGAGGCCTAATCGATTTTCTATTGAAGTTGCATAGGCCGTGCCTATGTTGCGGCGCAGGCGGAAGGCAGCCAGCAGAACCGACTGTCCATCGCGTTTCTTCCGGACCTTGAACCACCAGGACGACAGCTTCATGAACCCCACCCTGCGCCCAGCTCGGATTTCTGGTGGCCATCGCCGATACCGCTCGTTCACGGCAGCAGCCGACCAGGCCGCAGTGACACAGCCATCGCTATCGTCTGCCATCAAGGAGCTGGAAACGATCCTTGGGGCCCGGCTGGTGGAGCGGGCGCGGGCCGGCGCGCGGCTGACACCGGGCCGGGGAGGAGGCGGTGCGCCGGGCGCGGGCGACATGGCAGCTGTGGGCGAGATGGGGAGTGCTGTGCGCGGTGCCTCCGAGCCGCTGGCCGGTCCGTTCCGGCGGGGTCATTCCCACCATTGCGCCGTTCTGCTGCCCAAGGCGCTGCCCGCAGTGAAGGCACGCTATCCCAAGCTCAAGCTGTATCTGCGTGAGGATCTGACCGGGCGGCTGGTGGAGGGGCTGCGCGCCCATACGCTGATGCGGCACTGATCGCACTGCCCTACGAATCCCACAGTATCGAGACCCTGCCCGCTGATGGATGACGAGTTCCTGTTCATTTCGGCACCCGGCCCATCCGCTTCAGTCCAAGCCAGAGCTGGTGCCGGCTGACCTTGCAACCGAACCCTGCTCCTCCTGGAAGACGGCCACTGTCTGCGCGACCATGCGCTGGGGATGTGCGGCACGGTTCGGCCCGGCGAGGACGAGTGCGGGCTACATCCTTATTCACCCTGGTGCAGATGGCGGCGGGGGCCTCGGGGTCTCGCTGCTGCCACAGCTGGCAGCTGATGGCAGGCCTCGGCGTGGAAGGTGTCAGTGCCCGCCGCTTTGATCCGCCGCTGATCGGGCGCCAGATCGGGATTGCCTGGCGGCGGGGCTCTGCCGCGCTGAGGAGGCCGCGCCCTTGGCCTGCTGATGGCGCCGGGCGCTGCACCGACGCAAAACCCGGGACGCGGCGCGTCCCGGGCTCTAGGATCGGTCAGACGGGGACCAGCGGCCCCCGCTTGATCAGGCAGCTTGCGCGTTGGCGGCGTCGGTGGCGCGCACGGTGCGCAGCACCAGCTTCTGCCACTGCATCAGCGACACGAGGTGCGCATAGATCGCCGGCAGGGCGCCGCGATTCTTCAGGTCCAGAAGCTTGGCGGCGGGCAGGGCGTTCAGCTCTCTTCCGAGACGCCCAGATAGTCGGCCACCTTGACCGGGTCACCCGGCGTGCCGTCCGGCTTGGACGGCGTGAAGGTGACGGTCTTTTCTTCCAGCAGGTCGAATTCAGCGATGATCGACGCGAACTCGTCAGTGGCGCGACGCTGACGCTCGAATTCCTGCAGGAAATCCATGGCGTTCTTGGTGTAGTCGCTGGGCTGGTCGTTGATGAACATCGGAACGTCCGGGTTCTCGCCCAGCATCTCGGCCTCGCGGTCGATGCAGACCACGAAGTTATCGCTCTGCGGGTCGCTGGCGAACACGGAACGGATAGCGACGGATGAAGGCCGGGATATAGGCATCCATTTCCCCAGTTGCCGTCGGCGCCAACGAACAGGTTCTCGCCCGACCGTGCGGCCATCACCGCCAGCGGGGACTTGCGATCCGGAGCGAAGATGATCGGCATGGTGGTGGCGCAGGAACCGAACTCCTGGACCGTCAGGCGGAACCACATGAGTGGTGGCCACAAAGTTGAACGGGCGCTCGAGGGTCTTGAGACCCAGAGCACCATGCTCCTGGGCGGAAAGCGGCTCGGGCTTTTTGTAAAGCAGCACATTGCCGGTGAGTTGCGGCTGGCCGCCACCGAACGAAGCGTCGGTCATGAACTGTGTCTCCAGAAGGAAGGTCGCGCGCTCCTACGTGATGGCGCCGCAAAAACCAACAGTCTGGCGAGGTTTCGAGCAGTTGATTGCAGTTACTGACAGGATTTCGGCCGGCGATATCCCTTGGCTCGAAGGGGGAGGGGGATTGATTTGCGGGGCCTAGGTCCGCTGCCAAAGCCGCAGGCGCCTGCCTTCGATGCTGACAGTGCGGTAGCGATTTGCCCGCCGCTTCAGGCTCGCCTAGAGCCACGCGGCCAACCACCGTGGGCCCGCTTGCTGAAAACGGTGGGGTTCATGTCGGGGGACAGTCGGATGCGCAGGATCATTGCCGGGAACTGGAAGATGAACGGGTTGCAGGCCGCACGGGCTCAGGCCCGGGCGCTGGCTGAGGGGGTCGCAGCGGCGGCTGCTGCCGGAAACACGCTGCCGCGCGTGGTGATCTGCCCACCCGCTACCCATACCCTGATCGCAGACCTCGCGCGCGAGCTGGGCTGGCACAGCCGTCGAGACTGGCGGGCAGGACTGCCACACGGCGGTGAGTGGTGCCCACACGGGCGATGTGTGTCGGCGGTGATGCTGGCGGACGCCGGCGCCCGGCTGGTCATCCTCGGCCACTCCGAGCGCAGGGCCGACCACGGCGAATCTGATGCGCTGGTGGCGGCCAAGGTAACGGCGGCCTGGCGGCGGGTCTTGAGGCGATTGTCTGCGTGGGCGAGACAGAAGCCGAACGGGATGCGGGCCGCGCCGAGACAGTCGTACTGGGCCAGCTCTCTGGCTCACTCCCGGACGGCGTGGATCCGGCGGCAGTCACCATTGCCTATGAGCCGGTGTGGGCGATTGGCACTGGACGCACACCGACCACACAGGATGTGGGCGGCCATGCATGGCGCGATCCGCAAGGCGCTGGTGGCCCGGTTCGGCCCGCAAGCTGGCAGCGGGATCGCGATCCTCTATGGTGGCTCGGTCAAGCCATCCAATGCGCTGAGCTGATGGCTGTGCCCGAGGTGAACGGCGCCCTTGTGGGCGGCGCCAGTCTCAAGGCCGAGGATTTCCTGCCTATCGTGCTGGCCTAGGGTCAGGTACAGCGGCGGCCGCATCATCTCCACCGGCCGCCCGCCAAACCGCATCCGCAATCGCCAGCTGGGCTTTTCCCACAAAGTGCCAGGAGGCCAGCGCCAGCGCGAAGCTGACCAGTATCGCCACCAGCGTTGCCCCCAGCGACAATGGCCCCGGCCCCTCATGCTGGTGCAGGAACCAGGTCACCGGCAGGTGCCACAGATACAGCGCATAGGACAGCCGCCCGGTGAGCCGCATGGGCGCGCTCTCAAGCTAGCTGGAGTACCGGTCGGGCGCTGGCGAGCGTATAGAGGTTCAGAACGATCACGAAGATCGCAAAGCCCTGCAGGGAATAGCGCCAGGTCTCGCGGAAGGCCGTATCGCGATAGAGCACAGTCAGGCCGATCAACAGCACGGCGAGGCCAACCAAGTCCAGCCGCGCAGCCAGTCGAGGAGCGCCGTGCGTGCGTCCGGACCCGCGCGGCCTGCTCCATCCAGCATCACGGCCAAAAGGCAGCCCAGGCAATCGAATCGATCCGCGCATCGCTGGCAAAGGCGGTCCAGTCCGTGGGTGCCCCGATCACATGCACCAGCACCAGCCGCCAGATCAGCCCGCCCGCAATCATCACCGCCAGCAGCTGCAGCCGCGCCCGATGGCTGCGCCCGGCCACCAGCAGCAGGAGCGGGAACAGCAGATAGAAATGCTCCTCCACTGCCAGTGACCACAGATGCCCCCAGGGCGCCTCCAGCGCCGCCCCTGCGGCGCGGGGTCAGCAGCTGCCAGTAATTCATGAAATAGAACAGGCCAGCTGCCACATGCCCAAGCTCCGGCGGCAACCCCCAGCCCCCAGAGCGCAAGACCCGATACTGCCATGAACACCACCAGCGGCGGCGCCAGCCGCGCCAGCCGCCGCATCCAGAAGCCGCCAAGGTCGATCCGCCCGTCCTGTGCAGCCATCTCGGCCACTAGAAGCCGGGTGATCAGAAAACCGGACAGGAAGAAGAACAATGTGACCCCGAGCCCGCCCGGCACCCACTGCTCCCAGCCCAGATGCGCGACAAAACACCACGGCAATGGCAACGGCCCGCAACCCGTCGAAACCCGGCAGATAGCCGCGGTCCGCAGACAGCGGGATGGCCGCGTCACGCTGCAGGCCGGACAGGGCGAGGGCAGGGGGCATGGAGGATCGGGCTTGAGAGGGCGCGATCAGGGCTGGCGGCTGCGCAGCTGCAGCGGCTGGCGCAGGCCAAGGGCTTCCAGCAGCGGCATCTTCCAGCTCTCGCTGGCGAGGTCATAGGTCGCAAAGCCGCCAGCATAGTTGAAATAGCACCAGGTGAATCCTGGCATTGTCGAGCGCGCGGGTGACATCGGCGGTCCATTCGATCCGCCGACCGGTGCTACAGTGGTCTCGGCGCCATATTCGCCCAGGAACACGGGGACGCGCAGTTGTTCGCGCCACTGCACGACGCTCTCCACATCCCGCGCCAGCTGGTCGCGCTCGCCGGCTGGGGCCAGCTGCGGCCAGCGGGTGGTGCCTGGTCGCCCAGCCACTCGGCGCCTCTGGTGCGTGAATCATAGGGGCCATAGTAGTGTACGGTCGCCACCACGAACGGGTCGGGCGCAGGCGCAGATTGTCCATGCCTGAGAGCGCGCCCCATTCGTCGCCCGCCAGAATCACGGTGCGGGTGGGGCTGGTCTGGCGGATACCGGCCAGGATCCGGTTTTGGGTGTCGTTGACCCCGCTGGCCGGAAAAGGCATCGCGCGGCTCGTTGATGATCTCGAACATCAGTTGCGGCGGCGCGGCGCGGTACCAGCTGGCCAGCTGCATCCAGATTGCTTCCAGCCGCGCCTCATGCCGGTTCGGATCGGGCATAGAGCTCTTCATAGTGATGCACATTGATGATGACGTTCAGCCCGGCCTCGAGCCCCCAGCTGACGATCTGGTCCACCCGGCTGCGGAAGTCGGGATTGATGGTATATGGCGGAGTGTTCCCAGCGTGCGAGCTCAGCGAATCGGGATGCTGCACCGTGTCGAAACCTGCTGCCCGGACCGTGGCGAAGTCGCGCTGGCGAAAGCGATAGCCCCACTCCCCTCAACGGGCGCTTCAAGGCCGCTGCCCATATTGATGCAGCGATGCACAGGGAAATAGGCTTGGTTCACCACCGGGCTGGCTGCCGAGCGCGGCTGCACCACGGTCCACAGCCCTGCGCCAACGCCGCGCCGGCGGCAGCTGCGCCGACAAATCCGGCAACTGCGCAGGCCGCGCCATAGCGACGACACAGCTCGAAAAGGCGTTCCATCGTGAGACTCTCCAGGAGGTGGTCCGGGCCCGTGATGCAAGCCCTGTTCCCGCAATATTGGTCCGGCCTTGGGCCATCGCGCGCACACCCTAGCTGCCAGAGGTTACCACCAGACCACCGCTGACCCGGCCAGCTGTCTGGTGGCAGCCACTTGACGCGCGCCATCCGGCCGCCCCAGCAGTGCGCGCCGGGTCGAGGGGGTTGCAACCGGCGCCGGTGTGGCGGCGTAGGGCTTCCCGGAGCGCGACTGTCAGGCGCTGACATGCGCGGGGCGGAGGCACATGCTGCTGGCAATCGATGTGGGCAACACCAATACCAAGTTTGCGGTTTCATGATGGTTCGAGCTGGGTTGGCACCTGGCGCGCCTCCACCAGTTCCACCAAGACGGCCGACGAATATGCCGTGTGGCTGTCGGTGGCGCTTGTTTCCATCGGCTGCGGCTGGACGACCTGACCGATTGCATCATCTCGACTGTGGTGCCGCAGGCGCTGTTCAACCTGCGCAATCTTGCCCGGCGCTATATCGAGGTCGAGCCCCTGATCATCGGCGAGCCCGAAACCCGGCTGGGCATCGCAGTCAACATCCCCAAGCCGTCCGAGGCCGGTGCCGACCGCCTCGTCAATGCCATCGCCGCTTTCAACAAATATGGCGGCCCGGCCATTGTGGTGGACAGTGGCACCGCCACCACCTTCGACATCGTCGGCCCCGATGGCAGTTTCGAGAGCGGGATCATCTCCCCGGGCATCAATCTGTCCCTTCAGGCCTGCACCAGCGGCCCCCGCCTGCCGCGTATCGAGATCCGCCGACCCGATACCGTGATCGGAAGAGATACAGTTGGGGCGATGCAATCGGGTGTGTTCCTGGGCTATATAGATCTCAGACGGTCTGATCCGCCGGATCCGCGAGGAGTACGGGCAGCCCATGACCGTTGTGGCGACCGGCGGCGTGGTCTCGCTGTTCCAGGGCGCCTCCGACAGTATCGACCATTCGATCCGGACCTCACAGTAGAGGGTCTCTACGAGATCTTCCTGCGCAACGGGGGCTGGACGCGCGAGAAAGCACTTCAAACCCGTGACCAAGCCTGAGAACGAATTCGTCTTCCTGCCCCTCGGCGGCTCCATGAAATCGGCATGAACCTCAACGCCTACGGCTACGGCCCGCCAGGGCGTCGCAAATGGATTGTGGTGGACATCGGCGTGACCTTCGCTGCCGAAGAGCATACCCCCGGCGTTGAGATCATCCTGCCAGACCCGAATTCCCGAATCGGTGCGCGAGGACATCCTCGCCATTGTTCTGACCACGCCCACGAGGACCATATCGGCGCGATGGCTGGCTGTGGCCGCGCCTGAAGTACCGGTCTACGCCACGCCATTCACAGCGCATCTGGTGCGCGACAAGCTGCGCGAGCGCGGATCGAGCGCGAGGTGCCGCTCCATGAGGTGCCGCTCAAGCATGGTTTCCAGCTGGGACCGTTCTGGATCGAGTATCTCACCATCACCACTCGATCGCCGAGCCCAATGGGCTGGCCATTACCACCAAGCTCGGCACTGTCGTTCATACAGGCGACTGGAAGATCGACCCCGACCCGGTGATTGGGAGACCACAGATATCGAGCGGTTGCGGGCGCTGGGCGATGATGGCGTGCTGGCCATGGTGTGCGACAGCACCAACGTGTTTTCTCCAGGCGAAAGCGGCTCCGAGGCGGTGTGGCCAAGGCGCTGCGCGAAGTGATCGCCGAGCAGACCGGCAAGGTGGCGGTCGCGTGCTTTGCCTCCAATGTGGCCCGGCTTCTCAGCGTGTGCGAGGCAGCGGCTGCTGCGGGCCGGTCGGTGTGTCTCGTGGGGCGCTCGATGCTGCGCATTACGTCAGCGGGCGCGGGCCGTGGGCCTGTTGGGCTCTGTGACTTTCGTGGAGCCCGAGCAGGCCGGATATCTCCCGGACCACGCGATCTTGTATCTGTGCACGGGCTCGCAGGGCGAGCCGAAGGCGGCGCTGGCGCGGATCGCCGATGGCTCGCACCAGCATGTGACGCTGGGGCCGGGCGACACGGTGCTGTTCTCCAGCCGCGAGATCCCCGGCAATGAGCGCGAGATCTATGACCCTCAGAACCGGCTGGTGGAGCGCGGAGTGACCGTGATCACCGGCCGCGACCGGCCAATCCACGTCTCCGGCCACCCCTGCCGCGACGAGCTGGCCGCCATGTATGGCTGGGTGCGGCCCCAGGCTGCGTTCCCCACCCATGGCGAGCGGCGCTCACCTTCCTGGAACACGCAGCCTATGCCCGCGAGTTGCAGGTGCCGCAGACACATGCCGCAGACCTTTGCGCCCCGCAACGGCGACATGGTGCGCCTCGCGCCCGGTCCGGTCACCGCGATCGATGAGGTACCGTCTGGCCGGATCTATGTGGATGGCGACGCGCTGCTGCCGGCGGACGCCGACACCTTGCGCGACCGGCGCCGCATGGCGGCCGAAGGCACGTTGTTCGTGACCTTCTCGGTGGACGCACGGGGCAAGATCCTGGCCGGTCCAGACGTGCGCGCCCGCGGCCTTGCCGAGCGCGACGGCTCACCCGCCGAGAGCCGTCTCGAACTGATCGCCGATGCCGCGGAAGCCGCCTTCAACCGCCTCAAGCCCGCCGAGCGCACCGATGAAGACCGCGCTGAAGACGTGGTGATGCGCGCCGTCCGCAAGGCCGCCCTCACCATCTTCGGCAAGCGCCCCATGGTGGAAGTGGTGGTGATGGCGGGGTGACTGCTTGTCTGGCCAGAGGCTCTGATCCGGCTCCATCACCCCGCCACAAACTGGCTGTGGAAGGCCAGAGGCAGGGCTGTGTCCAGCCACTGGCGGGCGAGGGGGCCTTCTGACGGACGGGCTGCGTCGAACACAGTGAGGGCGGTGCGCTCGCTGGGCAGGTGCAGGGCAGTGCCCACCAGCCAGCCATCGTCCTCGCGGGTGGCACCGGGGCGGGGCACGAACAGATGTTCCTCCGCCATCCAGCCACGGCCATAACGGGCATAGGTGACACCGCCGCGCTCGAGGTCCACTTTTGCCACGGCATCGAACCAGTCGGCCTCGGCTGCACTCCTTGCTGCCAGATAGAGATAACGGTTGCGGGCCGTTGTGCGGCGTGGATTGATGGTGGGGAACTCCACCTCAGCCACCAGCCGGGTGAGACTGGCCGCACCCGAGGGGGCGATGGTCACCAGCAATGAGCGGGCCTGGTCATCCGGAGGCAGCTCGCCCTGCATCGGCGCCCGCAGATGCTGCAGCTGGTCGGCCTGGGCACTGTGCACCATGTCGAAGCGGATGGTGCCGTCGTCCTCCTCCCAGCCATTGCCGAAGTGGAACACATAGCCCGCCGGCAGTTCGGCCTGGCGGGTGAGGGCCAGGGTCTCGCGGTCATACACCAGCACCTGGATGGGCTCGGCAGGGGCGGCGCGCACCCGTGCGAAGAATCCGTCCCCGTCGCCAGCCAGCCGCGTGGACGGCAGTACCACGACTATAGACCGGCGGGTCAGGATAAAGTCGTGGACAAGGCCAGTGGGTGCAATGGTGTGCATCCGGCTTGTTTCCAGCGTGCCATCGGGCGCGAGCCGGTACAATGCCAGCCGGTTGCCCATGCTGCCGAGGTTCCAGATCCGGCCATCGGCACCCTTGCGCGGATGGGCACTGAACGGTGCGCCGCGCAGCTCGCGTGACAGGGTAACAAAGCCACCGAAGTCGAGCGTGCCAGCATCCAGCCGGCTGGCGCTGCCGCCTTCCCAGAGTGCCCAAAGACCACCGTTGGCGAGGGTCAACAGATTGGTATTGGCCGGATTGATCGTGTCCGGGCCCGACATCGCGCGCTGGACCGGCATGCCGCCCCCACCCGCGGGATAGAGGAAGTGGCCCGCCGCCTGCTCGGCCTGGAACTTGGGTGTGCCGACGAAACGGGCCTGGAAACGGGCGGCACCGCTGTCATCCAGCTGCCAGTGCTGGATCAGACCATCGCCATCGAACCAGTGACCATAGCGCAGGCCAGCGCGGTCATGCAGGCCGGGGCCATTGCGATAGAAGGTGCCTTTCAGGCCCGCGGGCCAACGGCCTTCCAGCCGCGGCTGCTGGGCAAGGCCGCCCGTGGGGGCGCTGCGCCAGCCCAGCAGGCGCCGGTCCACGCGCCAGCCGGGCGCGGAACGCCGCATTCCGCTCGTTGGGGGAAGAGAGCGGAGGCGTGGCAGTGCCAGTGGCAGGCTGCGCCAATACCGGCGCAGCGGCGGCGCTGGCGGCGAGTGCGGCGCTGGCCCGGGTCAGGAAATCGCGGCGGTTCATCGGCAGCAGCTCCGTCGGTTGGCGCAGGATCAGTAGGCCATCACGGCAGTTGTGGCGGTGTCGCCAGACACCGCGACCTTCATCTCGTCGAAGCTGGGCGGGCCAAAACCAGCGCGGGCGCGGTTCGAAAAGCCATAGCCCTCCAGCGGTAGCCCGAAGGCATTGCTGTCCATCTCGCCATTGCCATTGGCATCGTGGAAAAGCCGCACCGCATAATCGCCGGCTGCGAGGCCGGTGAAGGTGATGGTTGTGGTGCCTGCCACAGCCTGCACCCGCAGGCCCCCTGCCTGTTGCGGTCGCCCGCCAGCAGGATCTGCCTTCAAGAGGCCCGCCATCAACATGCCCTCGGCGCTTTCCACCCCCTCCACGGTCACGGTGAGGGTGTAGGGGCCAGGGGCCGCTGGCGTGGTGGTGGCAGCTGTCTGACCCACGGCGAGGGAGGGGAGGGCCGCAGCGGCTGCGCAGGCGACGAGAAGCTGGGCCAGCCGGTGTGAGGGGCGGTGTGCGAAGCGGTGCATGGTCAGTATCCTGTGACTGGCGCGAAGAGCCGGATGATGGTGGGCCGCAAGGGCCGGTGGCCTCATCACTGCGGCGCGCTGACTA
>JAZKJV010002348.1:0-84574 GCA_037367405.1 Ottelia alismoides | reverse complement strand
TGCTAGCGCAAAGAGCTGCGGGAAGCAGACATAAAAGGGATCCCCCCCAACCAGCTATCCTTCCAAAATAAGAAGGCACGGCCGTTTCCCAGCACAGGTTTAAATCTCGCACGATTCCTCAAGAAGACCTCCTGAACACCATGCCAGAAAGGAGAACGTGCACGCACCACCGCCAACCTGTCCTCCCCAGACCATTCCGCCCCATGAAGCTCCCTCAAAACATCAACAAAGAAATTTCCACCCCTTCCCCAAACCCTGCTCGCCCACTTAAGAAAGAAAGCGTCATTTGACCAAATTGAGTCACCTAACACCCAACCCCCCCTCCTGCTTCCCCCTTCCCCAATCCAGGGTTACAATAATTATAGTTAAATCATAGAATATACTTCTAGCACTCCCCCTCAAGTTGGGGCATATTTATCAGTCATGCCCAACTTGGAAACAATCCAGGAAAGTCGCTTCTTGGGTAGTGCCTTTGTGAATACATCTGCAAGCTGAAGATCTGTGTTGATGTGAGGAGTAGTCATCCTCCCAATCCTGACAGCATCACAAATAAAATGGAAATCAACCTCTATATGCTTGGTTCACTCATGGAACACAGGATTCATGGCAATATATGTAGCCACAATATAGTGGAATAGGAGTAGTGACAGCAATACTGAATTCTTGCATAAAAGTTAATAGCCACGTGATCTCACAGGTAACTTAAGCAATCGCCGTGTACTCTGCTTCTGCACTGGATCTAGATACAACAGTTTGCTTCTTGCTTCTCCAAATAACAAGATTTCCTCCAACCATCATAGCATACCCGTGGTGGAGCATCGATCCTCTGGTGAACTTGCATAATCAACATCAGCATATGCAATAACATCGACATACCCATTTGCCCCATAGAAGAGGGCACACCCCGGTGATTCCTTCAAGTATCGTAGAATCTGAAGAACATCCTGCCAATGATTGTAACAAGGTTGCTCCATGTATTGGCTAGCTCTGCTCACTGCATACGAAATATCCGGTCTGTTGACAGTAAGGTAAAGAAGTTTTCCAACTAGGCTTCTGTATTGAGTAATATCTTCGAAGACAGGATCAGAGGATGTGAAGTGTTTTTAGAGTCTGTAGGAATACCAGCGGGCTTGCATCTAAGTAATCCGGCTTAGTAAGGATGTCCAGACAGTATTTCCTCTATGAGAGATGAAGACCCTCTATAGTGCGTAGTACTTCTATGCCCAAGAAATAATGTAGTGGACCAAGGTCCTTGGTAACAAAAACCTTCTGAAGATTGGTCTCTAGTATCCCTTCGTCATCATCCCCTTTGATAACCATAACATCCACATACACTGCAGTATAACAATACCAGTTGTTCGTCTTCTGACAAACACAGAATAGTCAGATGTTGTTCTCTGGAAGCCAAGAGTGTTGATCTCTGCAATAAGTCTGTCGAACCATGCCCTTGGGCTCTGCTTTAGGCCATATAGGGCCTTGTGAAGTCGGCATACACACTCCCCCTCGACTTCATAACCCGGAGGCTGCATCATGTATACTTTCTCATCAAGATCTCCATATAGAAATGCATTTTTCACATCAAGCTAAAAGATAGGTCATGTCTTATTAGTTGCCAGATAAAGTATATTCCCTATTGACCCCATGCGTGCAACCGTTGAGAATGTTTCAAAGTAATCCACTCCATATGTCTATGTAAAGCCCTTTACCAGAAGACGAGCATTCAACCTGTCAATCGACCCATCTGATGATTGCTTCGTCGTGAAGACCCATTTACACGCCACAGGTCTAGTTCCCTTTGGACATTGCACTAGATCCCACGTCCCTCTGGAAATTAGGGCATCCATCTCTTCATCTTTAGCCTTTTGCCATACTGAATCCTGCAAAGCACTATGGTGGTCTCTCAGAATAGAAATAATCATGAGAGTATCTGCATATCATCTGTCAATGCAAGATAAACCAACAGTAGAAGTGTAATGAGACATCGGATGAGAAGTACATTGCCTCTTAGTTCTGCGCAGAGCAATTGGAAGGTCTTGAGGATCATCTGGGACAACAGTGGGAGGGAACAGTTGTAGAAGGCATATTATCCTGCAAGAAAGATACATGCAAAAGAACATCTGGTGATGAAGGTATTTGTCTGCGTTTATAGACAATGGGTGGAGGTGGTAGATCCAGAGGGATATCTGTAACAGACTAATTGAAGAAGCTGGTTTGCTCAAAAAAGGTTACATCTGCAGAAAAAATAATAGCGATGACCAGTTGGATCATAACATCTGTAACCTTTTTGAGTACGAGAATAACCGAGGAAAACACACTTGATTGCACGAGGAGAAAGTTTGTCTGTAGTGTGAAAGTTATGAACAAAAGACACACATCCAAAGATTCACAAGGGAAGAGGAAAGGGTGACTATGTTGGGTAAAGTAGGGAGAAGGGGGTTGATCCATTAAAGATGGAATTCTGTTGATAAGGTGAATAGCGATGAGAACGGCATCACCCCAAAAGCTTTTGGGAACTTTCATGAGTAAAGAAGAGAACGGGCTATATTTAAGAGGATGTCTGAGTTTTCTCTCTGCTATCCTGTTTTATTGGGACGTATACGGACAAGAGGTATGATGTATGGTTCCGTGGGAGGTAAAGAAATCTGTTAGGTCATGTTGTGTAAATTTCAAGGCATTATCAGAACGGAAAATTTGTATACCAGAGGAGAAGATATTCTTGACATAATGAAAGAAATTTTTGACAATTTTATTAATCTCCGAGCGCTCTTTTAGAAGATAGACCTAGGACGACCGACTATAATCATCAACAAAAACAGTAAAATACTTATGTCCACTCAGAGTACGGACCGGAGAAGGTCCTCAAATATCACAATGGACTAAGGAGAAAGGAACTTCACAACGAGGCTTAGTACGAGGGGGGAACGACGCTCGATGATGTTTCTCAAACTGACATGCCTAGCAATCAAAAGATTTGAGCATAGAGAGTTCGGGGAACATCAACGAGAGAGCTTTAGCCGACTGATAGTCGAGACGAAGATGCAAGAGAAGAGGATCAATAGAGATCGATGAAGCACCAGCAAAACCAGAGTTAAAAGAGATGTCAAGATAATAAAGATCGTTCTTCTCATGTCCCCCACCAAAAATCTGTCTTGTCTGGATGTCCTGAAAATAGCAGCAAAAATCATCAAATATAAACTCCACAGTTAAAGCTCAGTGCACAGCTTATGAACAGATAATACACTAAGAGGAAAGTCATGAGCGCAGTGGACACCAATAAGTCAGAGTTTGAAGGAAAACTCCATGGTACCCACAGTAGTAATAGGTGAATGAGCACTACTGGCAACACGAACAGTCTTCACAATAGAAGACAGTCGTGAGGAGGTGACAAGACTACCTTCTCCCATCATATGAGTCGACGCACCCGAGTCAATGATCCATGCAGGAGCAGATGTAGAGGTAGAGCTGGAAATTGTACCTGATGTAGTGGCCAGACTAGCAGTAGGTACAGATGCAGGAGTGTCACTAGTAGAGGTCTGTAATAGTTGTCAACGGCAAGCATACTCAGAAGTAGTAAAGGAAGTCTGACTGTCACTGGAAGGTTGAACATGAGAGGTGTCCACAGTATCATAGGTGCCATCATAGGAGATAGTCTCTTAAGCACTATTGCCATTGGGAGGCATGTCAAACTTAACCCAGCAGCAATCTGATGGATGATTTAGGCGTCCACAATGTGTGCACGCCGGATAGCTGGCAGTAGTAGGATCACACCCACGACCGTGACCTGAGTCACATCCTCGCCCAAACTCACGGCCTCGACCGGCCAAAATCACGGTTGCGTCCCCCTTGGTAGGTTGAGCTTCCTCAGGCAAAATGTGCAGTAGTCTCAGCAAACAGAGGGGGTGAAGGAGACTCAAGCTCCTGTAGTCGACCAAATATAGTCTCAAGAGAGAGTAGAGCTGCAGCATTCAGAAATTGATCCTTCACCAGCTTGTACCGTGGATGTAGTCCTACTAAGAAACGATACAGCGCGTTCTCCTATCTGTTTGTCACAACAAGCAGGCTGGAAGATAAGAAGCTCCTCAAACAGGCCTGTGAGGAGTCGATAGTACTCGACCAAGGATGTATCTCCTTGATTTGTGTGAACCCATCGGATCTGGGTGCCCGTTTACGTCGCATTTGCAATATTACATTCATTGACATCGCATTAAAAGTATGAATTTACGGGGAAATTTTTCACGCTGCTATATTTGCACATGACATTCCAAACCACATTCATCAGATTCAACAAAGACATGCCACCAAAATTTTATTCTATTCATTTCATAATATCAATACATGTACATCAGAAGTCAACAGTTCATTCATACATGTATCACACTATATATATATAGAAGAGAAAAGAAAAATGAAACAAAAAGGAACATACCGTCTGGTATATACCCTATCGCCTGGAAACATCAACAATTACTGAGCAGCAGACTCTTTGCCTACCAAAACATGTTAAGAAAGAAGAGGCGTCAGCGGGCGCTGGTACCTCCCAAAGACATTAAAAAAAAACAGGCATTTAATATGTTCAAAAGCAAGCAAGTAGAAAGGCAGGAACAACTCAAACTTAAAAATTATTTCTACTTGCATATGTAAAAAGATTTTTAAGTTTCTAGTAAGCACTTCCCATGATCACCTATTATCCCAATAATTAACATATTTAAATTGTAATCGGTTGATCATAATTGTATGAGTGTATGTATATATACTCATTTTGTTGAGATATCATGTTTGTGTATCTTGACGATGAGAAAGGTGAGATTGGAAAGGTTTCATGATTTGTAACATTCTTAAGTCTAGTGGATAGTCTACGGTCTTGGTTAGTATCATGGACGGTCGTATCCCGATATATCGGCGATATATCGGTATCGATAGGTCACCGATATATCGCCGATATGATCGATATTGGTATCGATAGGCCATTTTATTCACAATCTTGGTTCGATATCGGCGATATGGGTCGATATATCGGTGATATATCGGCGATATGGGTCGATATATCGTCGATATATCGGTATCGACATGGTACCGATATCGATATCGATATCGATATGTCCTTCCATGGTTAGTATGCAACCTCACACTATGACTCTAAGACGTGGGGAATGCCTTAGGGTTGGGTTGCCTCCGTAGGCATACGGTGTTGTATAATGCATCCTAACTAAGTTCCCAACACGTCCACTAGCTTCTAGGAATTTTAAATCAGATTATAGTCACTCCTATCTACTCAACTTTAATTGAAATCCTTCCAAACCTCAATTGCACTATCTCAGATGTAACTCTAGATGATGTAGATATAGATATGGATGATCTGGATGCAGAATCGCCAAGTTTGTTAGCGAAAGTAAAACTCGAGCGGTGAGGTAGCCTATAAATGGCTCTTCCATCTCGCCCTCTAATTGGAAGTGTGGTCTAATAGAGGGATATGTCTACTCCAAAACTACGCCACTGAGACGGGTGGGAGAGACTCTCCGGAAAAGTCGCTCTAGAAAATGGCCTGACTAGTACGAACGAACGAGCTCGTACGTAAAACTGAAAACCGAGGATCCCCCGCCTGGTCAGCGGAACTGGTCAAAAGTCAGGATCCCAACGAGGCGTAAAAACACTACGAGCTCGCGTAAAACCATAAAAAGGATTGGGATCATAGACCCGCGCACTTGGCGGTCGCTTCCCTAACTGGATTTCCTATTTCCCGCCCAGTTGAGGGTCACCGCGCCCTCGCACGGTCAGGTGTAAAGGTCACCATGACCGGCACTATCACACTTTGATCATCTCCTATATTATATGTGTTGTGGGAAAGCCATTTAGGATATGGACAATAAACAAGGATTACCACTAGTGTTCTAGCACCATGGTGGTAATTTTATGAATTTTTGAATTAAACAGTGAACATCAGTAGAGGTTTTAAGTTTCATCATATATTTTTTTATACATGGTTTTGTTTGTTCAACATCAGGAGTCAGCATCAGTCTCTCAATATGCTAAAAATTATTGGAATAGCAAGGATAGATGGCTATAAAGGATAATAAGATCAAGCAACAATTGGGAATTTTGATTATCACTATATATATTTATATATTTAACCTAACACAATTAAATGATATATTTTGTTGGGAACCAAGTAATTGATTTCAAGGTAATATACCTCAGCAGTGGGGAGCAAATGATATTCCTAAAACTACAGAATGGAAAACTAAAATCTCGTATTAACTTCATCCAAAAGGTTTACGTTATACCTCAATTTTATCGACCTCGATTCCAGTACCTTATATTGATAAATTTACACAATAATTTCAAGCAATAAAAGATGAATAGTGGATAACGTGATGAAGTAACCCAAGTGATACTTTGGTTGTCACTTGCTAGTTTCTTGTGGCCAACTGATACCTACAATCTGATAGCAAAGACGTATATATCAAATTACCAAAAATAGAGAATTGTTGGGTATTTATGAGGTATACCGATAGGCATCTGGTGAACCAAGTATGCCAATTTTGCATGGCTACATTAACTTGATTGAGTTATTTAATGTCGTGGTCAGATAACTTAATCATTATTCAATAAAATTCGCTGCCCTTATATTTTTTATTTTATATCAGAATCATGATTATAGTATTAAGCTCAGGAAACATGTTCTGTTCCTATCAGACAATCAATGCATTTATATTATTTTCAATGCAGATGTGGGTAATTCAGCCTGAAATGTATGTTCGGGTGTATGTAGTCTTAAAAGTGGTCTAGTTATTGGATGGTTATAAGAGAGATGAGAATAAATTCAAGTATGACGAGCTTAACTCATTCTCAAGTTCCTTAAAATATATATAAAAGCGACAACAGATTGAAACAACCGTTTAAAGAAAGTTCTCCCAACTCTTTTCAATTAAATACAATAAAACTGGGAATTGGTTTCATAGATGGTAAGAATAGGTCTTAATTGTGCATGCATGGTAGCAAGAAGTAGGAGGGGAATGTACATGCATGACAGCAAATGGAGAGGTCTTGGAATGTACCTAATTATTCCAAAATGGCATGCAATAGCTTTGATTTGTAGAAGAACAACAGTAGGATGAGGAAGAAGGCTTCAAACCCAGTTCCAGCTGCAGTCCAGAAAGAGGAAAAACAGTGGATTTTGGTTCCACACGGCTGGAGAAATAGAAAGTTTTGAAGAGAAGGCTGCTATATATATAGGAAGAGTGAGGGCTCAATTGCTTGCCAAGTGGTGAAGAGAAAAATGTTAAGTGGAAAGAGGGTAAAGGCCATGTGTGGAGGGAATAAGGAGATATGGCCGACTGCTGTCTGTTACCAGAATTAAATATTTTATTTTTTCAAAAATCTCTTTATTTAACATAATTAAAAAAATCTACCACACGTGCACCTCGGGCCTTGGATTTTGACACGAATTATTTCGAATTGATCGTCTCTGAACTACGATCAATATGAGTATAATATTGATATACTTTTGATTAGGTTTTGAATGCCCAAAATTTTCAAGATACGATTTCGATTTGGGGTTTAAATTTAGGGATTTAAAAATATCAAATGATCTCCGATTGACGAACGGTCGATTCCGTTGATCTTGTTTCGTCGAATCGGATCTCATGGTGCTCTCAGTTTATTTCGTAGTTTCTGAATTTGCGTCGCGGCTTTTTCACGACACGCATTACGATGCGATCGATTTTTGGTCGATTTCGCCCGAACGACTTTTGATTCACGATCAATTGATCGATTTAGTTTGTTTAGTGTTGACCAACAACTTTATTGGGTTAATCGGACCCTAATCGGATCGGGTTCAGGTTTATATGAATTCCGGGTGTTACAATTTTTCATACCATAGATATCTGAGAGTATGGACTTGGTTGTCTTCTGGGAGTACATATTCTCAAGGCTCTCCCACATCGCCTTTGCAGTTTCCTTGTAGAGAAGATTGGATGTTCAGATCGACACTGTTGGTCATCCAAGTAATCACCTGGCAGTTGTCTACATACCAGGTATCATAGTCCTTTTCTGTCTCCTTGGGCAGATCTTTAGTAAGAATATAGTTTTTTCGCTGACCACCAATAAACACATTGAAGGATCGAGACCATAGCACATAGTTCTCTGAACCCTTGAGTTTGATAGAAGTGCCCTGGACCATCACAGAAGAAGTCAGGTATAGGAGCTTGGGTTCTGCAGATGCCATGGTGGCCGCAAAGGTCAAGAATAAGTGACCTAGATAGTCCTTGTAGTCTAATGTATCATGTAGACCTTAGAGCATTGAATCAGAGGTCATGCTCGAGTTGGAGGCGATCATCAAGCCGCGGGGCCACACAAGGCAGGACAGGGGGTCGCACGGGAATGGTGCGAGCGTGGCAGTGGCCGCAGTAGAGCTGTGACCATACGGGGCAGGGCGAGGTGTCGCACGGGCCCTCTGGGGGACACGGTGCCTCAGGGTGGCGCAGGACGGCGTGGGGCCGCATGGTGATGCAAGGCAGTGAGGGGGCACGGGGCCGCGAGGGGCCGCAGGGTCGCGAGGCAGTGAGAAGCCGCAAGGCGACGCAGAATCGCGAGGTGACCATACGGACGGTGCGGGGCTGTGGTGCAGCACGTGGCTGCGGGGCGGTGCAGATGCAGAGGAGGTCGGGGCTAGCGGTGGCGATGGGATTAGGTCAGAACACAGGTCTAGGACCGCTGCTCTGATACAATGTGGAGAATAATGAGAGAATGAAAGAGCGTGATTTATTCAAGGGGTCTAGGGGTCCTTATATAGGACAAAACCCTAAGGAGCTAAAAAGACAAAATACATAAGTGCCCCTTGCAGGTTAGAAGAATTATAGTTAAACCATAGAATATACTACTAACATTCACAAACAACAATTTTGAATTTCTAGGATTCCCCTCAAAGGGTTAAAGGATGGACAAAGCCACCCACATTTATGAATGATTAAGTACGGCTTGTCACACTCTTCTGTAAAGGTGCAGTGACCAAATGCAGAACCACGTTGAAAAATAAAAAAAATACAATTACCCCTTAACAGAATGGATACTATAGCCGACTGTCATTGGATCCAATCAATCTCAAACCCAAAAAAATGTTGGTCAGTGCCAGTTTTTCCATGATAGACCTGAGTCCAGGACCCCAGGTCCATAATAACGAGTGATGTTGGAAAGTGCTACCTTATAGTGAGGCCATTCTTATTACGGGTACAGAGAAAATGGCTATCCAAAAGTCTAATGATACTACTACTATAAAAAAGTAATAACATATAGCAATGAGACCATTACGAATATTATTTTTTAAAAGAAAAAATGACCTCCACCCTATAGGTGTATGCCCAAAAAACTTCACCATTTATCACCAAAAAGTATTACACGCCTGTTACTACCATTACGAATATAAGAACGAGATTTGAACATTAGAACTATAGTAAACACACAAATCACAAAACTGGGAGTGAGTTACAAAAGTACATTATCAGGACAACAATGTCAAAGCGGCCGTCAAAGAAGGAGAGGTTGCGCACGACGTACTCGACAATGACCTCGATGAAGACAGGGTGATGATGACAAGGCTGCGGGGGTTGATGTTGACGACAAAGCTAGCACTGCTAGACTTCTTAAGCTAGGAGGTGATGAAGGATGACGTTGCCACAACCAAGGCTGATGACAGTGAAGATGGAGAACCAGCTGGTGACAAAGGAGATGATCCCACTAGCACATGATGAAGTGGAGGAGATTCGAGAGTAGGTAAAGGATGGGGTTGCGTATGTAATTAATTATAAATAAAGGGCCTCTTTATAAATACATGCATTCACTTTCAGTCACTTGACTATCATCTCTAACAATTTGATCCAAGAATCTTAACGACAAGGGTGACAGCTTAAATATAGATGTTTTATAGGTGTCATCATGTATACATGGAAAATGTGGAGGTATAAGTGTTATGGGCAAAGTTTGCAAAGACATAAGAGTAAATGATCCTTCTACTAATTGATATCCTCGTAATATTGCGGTACTTATCATTATTATTTTAATGTTCACATCTTCTAAAAATGCCAACTTTCTAAACCTTGCTCCCCTTGTATTTATTAGATGTGCTCATAAAAGGGGAATATGCAAAAAAATGGGAGTTGAACAAATGTTCTTTCTTTACATTCTTCTAGCCTATTTGTTGCATGAACTTTGTAGGCCGGCAAGTGGGGAAGTAGTTCTATGAGTCATAAGAAAGACAACACTATCATAGGGTTCAAGTATCGCACTATGCTGACATTAACTACCATGCCAATGTAATGGTGACTGGCGACACTGAAAGACGTGATGCTAATTCTCCAATATTTTGTCAAGAATGGTACTTTCTGTTAAATTTCCCACATTACAACTAACTTTGATAACTGTGTCCCTACAATGACTATTAATTAATAATTTGATGCCAATTTGTCCAGTGGGAGCCAACTATCCAAGAACCTTTCTAAGTTTGTACATGATAGCAAGCAGTTCCAGAACTGCTCAGTGCCTAAAGTAGGCTAACTTTGACATTTCGAAGTTTATATGGGTCCAGGGAATTTCGGTAAACATGGCCCAACTATGACTACAATAAGGTGCATGAGGTGTCATATGGGAGCTAGGAGCTGTGTCAATAATACCTATTGAAATTTATACAATTTATTATACATTACGTTAACTAAGTTTTAAAACCCTTATAATCTGACTTTGATCCATTTCAGACTTTTCAACTCTTACTCGGATTTACTTGTTGGACCCCCAACATGCATATCTTTCATGAATATCAAGATGCTTCAATATAAACTTCTCAAGATAGCATAGGCATTGGTGCTTCAATATCTTTCATGAATATAGAACTACATATTGTAACACATAGGCATTGGTGCTTCAATATAAACTAGCAACGTTCCTTCATGAATATCAAGATGACCTGATAAGGCCTTCCGCTATATAACTTTTTTAGCCAAAGAATAACTACTCTAGATAAGTAGCCATCCCAATATTTATATTAGATAAATCAACACAGAATAATACACAAGACTACAGATTAAAAATCCAATGCGTCACCTGAAAATGAAAATACAGCAATCGTTGCATGTTAGAACTGCAAACAGTAATTTCTATATAGGAATCGCCCCCCTCCCCAACTCCCCGCAAAAATTGCAAGGCCTCTCCTACAAGAAGCTCAATATAACAGTCATAGAGGCATCCATCCTGCACATAATAGTCATAAAAAAAGACCTCACATTCCTGAAGCCTATCCCCAAAAAAACGAGGTGTAAGAGCAATGCATTCCAGCCAAGCAATGCTTTTTTCGTCCTAAAATTTTTATGCAAATGGAACCGTGAAAAGTAGTTCTAACTTGCTCTTTGCTCATGTGTTAAGTGGACAGCTCATGTCAGCCATCTACCCATGGCACCCATTTGCTCTTCACTCCTAAACTCATTCTCCTAACTCGATGTACAAATTACATTGTATGATGTGTTTTCTATCACCAAAGAGGATGTTTGACTTTGGTCACAAAGTATCTCCATTTTTTTTAGATCAAAGGGGAAACAAATATATTATACAAGAGAAGTCACAAGAAGACTTACATAAGCCAAGATTCAATTAGAGACTTGGACTGGGAAGCTACATTTTCAGAATAAAAGTGTTGGGAGGTAAAAAGTGCAGCATTTCTAGCTAACCAGATTGCCCAAATGATTGCAACCAGCAGTAAAAGCACATTTTTTGGTTTGTTTTTGGCTGCACCAACGATTCCCAACAGAGATCCATGCTTTGACGGCATAGCCAATTCGAGTCGAACTCCTCCCAAACTTTGGAGGTCTTCTCACAATGGAAAAGAGATGATCTACCTTCTACGCATACATGTCACAAAGTGGGCACAAATTAGAAACCCCTGCAAAGATTCTTGAGCATCGGTCTCTTGTCATAATACACGTGTCTTAGCAGCCACAAAAAAATACCGATTCTGCTCGGCAACTTCAAAGTCCAAATGAAAGTGCAGTCACGAACGGATGCATTTGGCATTGGCAGCGGAGATCTAGCTATTGCTCTGTAGGCCCATTTGACTGTAAAAAAATTCTCTTTCCAAACCCAATGGTCCTGCCCACTGTTGTACCCTCCACTCTTCCTAAATTCTGCTAAGATTTATTGTTTGAGGGTAGCCTTTCTATTTTTGTATATAATTGTCTGCTTTGGTCTCCACTATATAAGAGACCACGGGGCTTCTTAACCCATTAAGCAACATCATCCTATTTTTCTATGTGGTTTAAGATCACAAGTCTTATATTGTAGTTCTATACCTCTTTTAAAACCCTAATCCTACACTCATAAGAAACTTTATTACGCCGCCACCAATGATGAGGCGGCGTAATAAAGTTTCTTGTGAGTGTAGGGTTAGGGTTTTAAAAGAGGTATAGAACTATAATATAAGACATGTAATCTTAAACCACATAGAAAAATAGGATGATGTTGCTTAATGAGTTAAGAAGCCCCGTGGTCTGCCCAAAGTAGTGACGAATAAGGACTCCACATGAGGGCTTCTATCCCACCATTCAGATTTTCCGAGGTTTGTTTGACACCATTTGCAGAAGTAGGGGTCATTTCAACCCTCTGCCTTATTCTAGAGGCATTTGGGTCTTTTTTTGAGGCAGCATACAGGTTTTCTTCATGACTGAAGTATTGTACCAGTCAGTTTACAGCTACAATCTTTCCTGATGCAAGGGCAGACCTCAACTTCAGAGAATCCCAAGATGAATGGGACCAACTAAAAGGTGTGGGCTACGTAATTCATGAGTACATGTAGGTTCATGATAAGCAGCATATCTTTTTTTTTTGGAAGGAAAAAGGGCCTACACCGTGTGGGTATGTGCCCAAATAAGCAGCATATCTTGAGGAATTCTCACAACTGGAATACCACATTAGATCATGGATGAGTCCACGGCCAAACAAATGTATGTATGTATGCATGTTGCATATTCTTGGGTAAGGAATAAGATGATGTTGTCATGGTACCATGATATTTGTAGAGATAGTTCTTATTATTATTATCTCTTTATGTATCTTGTCGTTATTTCTTTGTCTTTTATAGACCACTGTGTAATTTACCCTTAAGGTCTCTCCCTATATAAGAGAGCCTAGGGTTTTCTGAATAATCATCTAAGTTTTTCTCCCAACATGGTATCAGAGCCGCCCTAGGGCTATCCCTACCCGCCGCCCCATCCCCACCCGCCGCCCTCTCCTCCTCGGCGCCGATCTCCGGCCCCTCCACCCGGTGTCCCTCCCTCCGCAGCGGCTCCCTCCCCGACGTCTCTCTCTCTCCAGCCGCCGAAGGTCCCAGGCGGCCTCCCAGCCCACCGCCAAAGGTCCCAGGCGGCCCCCAGCCCGCCGCCGAAGCTCCCAGGCGGCCTCCTAGCCCGCCGCCGACCCATCCCCGGCGGACCCCCTCGCCGCCGATCCACACCGCGGCCTCCCTGCCGCGCCGCCGCTTCTTGGGCGTGCCTCTGTTGCAGCTGCGAGGGCTGTAGGCCTCATCTAAGGCTTTCCCTAGTCTACCTCGTCTCTTCCGCCGATATATGGATTTGAGTGCGTAACGTCAACATACGCATTCAAATCCAATGCAGTTGGTGTAGACATTCATTATCTTGTCTACAAACCCTAGTTCTTCTCCAGCGGTAGTATGTCAGAATCGAAGGTCAATATGCCCTCCACCGGCGCATTCAAAAGTCATGAGCCAATAGTGAAGATGGACGGGTCTAACTATGAGCTCTGGGCTATACAGTTCATGAGCCTCATGAAGTCGAATGGTAAGAAGCACATTCTTACCGAGGATGAGCCCGCAGAGAAAACAGGGATATATGCCTCATGGGAGGCTGATGACTCCTACGCAAAGGTCTAGTTGTCTGGTACATTGACGATGGAGATTGCTAATGACGTCCTCCATCAGCCCACTGCCAAGGCAATGTGGGATGTTCTCGCCGCTACATACTCGCAGGTGCGAAATGAGACCAAGATGTTGCAGCTTCAGCATGACATTTTCACAATGAAGCAGAGCAGCAGACCTCTCCATTCCTTATACGCATCCCTAAGAGGGATGTTTGAGAAGTTATACAGTACTATCCCACTCACTGCCACTCCTGAACAGCAGAAGACGTTTCGGAACGCCACCATGGTGGGTGTTCTACTTACGGCTCTTGATCCTGAATATGATGCTGCCCGATCTCAGATCCTACTGATGCAGTTATTCCTCCAGTGGAGGATGTTTACAGGCTACTCAGTCGCATTCCAGTTTCCTCCAGCTCTTCTACTCCACCCCCATCAGCGATGGCAGTCTCGCGTGAGAGAGGTGGCCCGTCTTCTGGTCGTGGACGTGGACGTGGACCCCAGGGAAGGGGTGGTCGCTTCAGTCAGACATGCTCCTATTGTCACCGCACAGGACACTCGGAGGAGACATGTAATTCTAAGCGTGGGTTCCCAGCATCGGCACGTGTTGCAGAGCATTCTCAGTCCCCATTACCATCTACTGCAGATAATCGATTTGACGAACTTGTGGCACGTCTCCGAGATATTATGCCACATTCATCTGGTGATTCGTCTGGTGGTCCTTCAGATGTTGCTGCTACAGCCTCCGCCAGTTCATCTGCTGCTGCTAGTACCTCAGGTAGATCTACTGCATTCACACCGTCTCATGATATATCTGATTGGGTTATAGATTCGGGAGCCACACATCATCTCTGCCGAGATAGAGATAGTTACAGTCCTACAGGGACATTCCTCACGGTCGTTCAGCGCAGATCGCAGATGGTACCCATTCACCCCTTGTTGGACAGGGGGAGGTCTTCCTATCCTCCACTATGCATCTACAGAATATCCTACATGCTCCTGAGTTCTCAATGAATCTGTTATCTATTAGTCAGATTACGAAGGATTTGCATTGTCGTGCTATATTTGACCCGTCTTCTCTCATTTTTCAGGACATACTAACGGGCAGGGTGATTGGCTGCGGCTCTGAGCAGAATGGTCTATATCGGCTGGTTCGGGATTCCTATGCTGGCGTCTCCTCTCATTCTGCCGGACCAGTCTCTCCGTACATCTGGCATCTCCGTTTTGGTCACCTTCCGCTCCAGAAAATGCGCCATCTTCTGCCCCAGATCTCTCCTAGTTCGTCTTTTTGCTTGAAGAATGTCAGTTGGGAAAGCATCATAGGTCGAGCTTTCCAAGTCGTTAGAGTCGGAGCAGTAGCTCCCCATTCGAGTTGTTACATATAGATATATGGGGTCCGAGTCGTGTACCCGATCATCAGGGGCACAGATTTTATCTTGTGGTAGTGGATGATTTCTCTCGTGTGTCATTGGTCTTTCTTTTGAAGAATAAATCTGAAGCAGGAGATGTGATCAAGAATTTAATTAATGAGGTGCACAATGTTTTCTCTTCTTCAGTCAAATATGTTCGGACGGATAATGCCCTAGAATTTTGCACACGCTCACTTTCTCAATTTCTTTCATCAAAGGGTATTATTCACCAAACCACTTGTGCATATACATCACAGCAAAATGGTGTGGCGGAAAGAGAACATCGCCATCTCTTGGATATTACTCGAACCCTGTTGATTCAGAGTTGTGCTCCTATTTCTTTCTGGAGGGACGTTGTTCTTACTGCATGTTATCTGGTCAATCGAATGCCATCCTCTGTTCTTGGTGAGAAGATACCTATTTCTCTTATGTTTTCAGACAAGGAATTATTCTCACTGACTCCAAGTGTCTTTGGTATTGTGGCATTTGTTCATCTTCTATCTCCCGGACTTGACAAACTCTCTCCTAGAGCAGTAAAGTGCGTCTTTGTTGGTTATTCCAGGACTCAGAAGGGCTACCGGTGTTATGATCCTACAAATAAGAAGTACTTCGTGAGTGCTGATGTCACTTTCTTTGAGTCTGTCATGTATTTTTCTCCTGCAGGTGACAGACTTGTACCATCCACTACCAATGATGATGTTTATGTTCCTCCACCACCTACTTGGAGTTCACCTGAGTCTTCCCCTGTTCCTGCCTCCACGCCAGCACCACCACCACCACCTCCTCCTCCACCCCTTCCACGGCCTCTCGTTTCACCGCTATCAAAATTCTATACGCGTCGGTCAGGTCCTGCTCAGGCTACACATCAGCCACCCATCACGCCTCAGGTATGTTCAGATGGCTTTACTACTGACGGGTCAGATTTGGTACATGTGCAGGATTCTTAAGTACAGGAAGACACTAGACCATCCAGTGCAGCAGATGATGATCTTGATGTTCTGATTGCTATTCGGAAGCAGAGGCGGCTATGTGCCTCTTATCCATTTGCCTCACAGGTTTCGTTTCACCGTCTCACTGGTGACTTTCAGAGATTTGTCTCAGCCTTGTCTTCCGTGGATATACCACGGACCTACCAGGAAGCTTTGAAGAATGATTGTTGGAGATTAGCTATGGAAGAAGAGATGAGTGCCTAGCAGACCCGTGGCACATGGTCATTGGTTCATGCACCTCCTGATGCATCCATTGTGAGCTGTAAGTGGGTCTTCACAGTTAAATATCATGCAGATGGCACTTTGGATCGTTACAAAGCACGCTTGGTCGCCCGTGGATTTACACAAACCTATGGCGTAGATTACATGGACACTTTCTCTCCAGTGACGAGACACTCTACCCTTCGTATTCTCTTATCTGTGGATGTGGTTCGTGAATGGAGTATATCTCAACTGGATGTCAAGAATGCCTTCCTGTACGGGGACCTATAGGAGGAAGTCTACATGCAGCAGCCACCTGGGTTTACTGCTGAGGGGGAGAAGCAGATGGTCTGTAGACTTCACAAGGCAATATATGGCCTCAAACAGATTCCAAGAGCATGGTTCCAGAAGCTTTCCAACCTTATTGAGCAACAGGGATTCAAGAGGTCAAATGCAGACCACTCGTTGTTTGTCCAGAAGTCATCGGCAGGTACGGTTGTCATTATGGTCTACGTGGATGATATTCTTGTTACAGGAGATGATGTTCAGGGTATAGAATCCTAGGCCGTCAGTTTGTTACAAAGGATCTTGGAACCCTAAGATATTTTCTGGGGTTGGAATTTGCAAGGAATGCACAGGGCTTGGTGATGACCCAACGGAAGTACATTACAGACTTCCTGATTGAGACATGCATGGATGGATGCAAACCATCAAGTATTCCCATGGACCCTAGCATGAAGTTGTATGATGGTGATACTGATGAAGTAGATAAGAGGAGATATAGAGAAATGGTGGGAAAACTCCTTTACATTACCATAACTTGTCCAGACATTGCATTTGCAGTTAGCAGGGTGAGTCAATTTATGGAGCAGCCAAGACAAGTTCACATGGATGCTATACACATAATACTGAGGTATCAGAAGTCTTCTCCAAGTTCAGGGTTGCTATTCAGAAAGGGCACAGATTTATCTATCTCAGCGTGTGCAGACGCAGATTATGCAGGATGCCCTAAGGATCGAAAATCAACCTCACGGTTCGCAGTTTTTGTTGGAGGCTCCTTGGTTTCTTGGAAAAGCAAGAAACAAACTGTTGTGGCAAGGTCCAGTGCCGAATCTGAATATAGGGCCATGGCTCAAGCCAGCACGGAAATGATGTGGGTTCGATCTGTACTAGAAGATCTACATGTAGCTGTGCCCCTACCTATGAAGCTTCAGTGTGACAATCGGGCAGCCTTATTCATTGCCAACAATCCCGCTTTTCATGAAAGAACCAAGCATATTGAAGTTGACTGCCATTACACTAGAGACTTGATCCAGAGAGGATTGATATCTACTACACATGTGAGCTCAGGAGATCAGACTGCAGATGTATTCACCAAGCCACTACTCAGAGGACCTTTTCAGAGATGTTCATACAAGCTGAGCATGATAGACATCTATGCTCCACCTTGAGGGGGAGTGTAGAGATAGTTCTTATTATTATTATCTCTTTATGTATCTTGTCGTTATTTCTTTGTCTTTTATAGACCACTGTGTAATTTACCCTTAAGGTCTCTCCCTATATAAGAGAGCCTAGGGTTTTCTGCATAATCATCTAAGTTTTTCTCCCAACAATATTCATCAGACCAAGTAGGACAGTCAAAGTCTTCATGTTTGCTATTCTGAAATGAAGGTTGTGAAATGCTCTTTTTGGTCTGTTTGACCCCGAAAGAATTTGATTGCTCATTAGCGTCATGATTCCACCTACTAAAGAGGCATGTGAGCCATCTTAATCAAGTCATAATGCCTACTATACATGGCATTGATACTCCCTCAGTCATGGCTGCTCCATGCAGTTGAGGAATCCCCTTTGCTGCATAGGGTCGAGGTGGTTGAGAACGTAGAGATAATCGTGATGGTTTCTAACACCAAGAAACCTTCTAGTAGAGGCATCATCAGACTAAGGACATGTGTTACAACAAGCAAAGTTGGCCATCTTTGGCCCACCATGTCAAAAATAAGCTTGATAGTCACTAGAGCCACCCACCTCCACATCTGATCAACGGATGGATGGTATTCTCTCTCAATTGAGAGAGATGATTAGAAGTAGATCATTACACAGGCCTTTAGAACCAATATCAGAAATGAGAAATGACATACTCTCTGTCCAAGGCATCTAAAGCAATTACGCAGGTAAGGGAACTAGACTGCTGATGTATGTGCAGATTTTGTGGTTTGTAAAATTTATTTAAAGATCTTAAAAATAAATAATAAATGCAAGAGATTTATGACATGTTTAGTGAATTACCACAATCCAAAATATAAATATTCAGGGCAGGCCTCCTATTAGGGGTGGCTTGGGAGGCCATAACAACCTAAACACGGAAAAGGAATCTTTTTAAGGGATATTTACACCCATAGCCTTGAGTAGTTTTGTATTTACATACATAACCCTCAGGGTTATGGGTGTGAGATGGAGTGACTGTTTGGAGTTTCTCGTGTGATTCGCGAGGGTTATGGGTGTGAGACGGAATGACTATTCGGTGTTTCTTGTGTAATTCGTGATTATTGAGGATTATATATGTAAATACGAAACTACTCAAGGTTATGGGTGTAAACATCCCCTTTTTTAAAGGGAAAATGGTGACACACCATGGAACGCCCACCCAAACATGGAAAAGAATCTTCACATGATAAACATAAGCATTACACTTTCACAACATGAATAATTAAATAAAACAACTAATCTGGCAATACCAACAAATTGAAGGAGCTTTGGATCTTTGGTGAATTGAGTTCGCTAATAGATCATTTGTATTTTATTTTTTCAGCCAAACATTTGTATTTTAGCAGAACCAAACCTGATGCAATGCCTCATTTGAGGGAAAAAATCAACCGTAAGAATATATAAATGTCGAAAGGGAATAAGTGAATGGAGGTATTGAGAATGATCCCCATCCCTCTATGAAAAGGCTAGGTTGCGGAAAATACGCACATGGAAAACTACAAGTTTACTCCTGAAGCCTTACGACTCTCATATACTACACTTCCCTCAAGCTAGTACATATATATTCTAACATGCTCAGTTTGTAACGATATTGGTCAAAAGGGGTTATGGTGAGTGCCTTGGTAAACATGTATGCAGTTTTAGTCTGCTGAGGGAGCATCAGAATTATGTAAAAGTCCTCATCGAATGATATCCCCAGTGAAATGTCTATCGATCTCTACATGTTTCGTTCTCTCATGAAAGATGGAGTTACGTTTTTTTTATTGAAAACTGAGTGAGTCCCCACTGCGGGGATCACCGCCTAATAAATTTCATTAATAACGTATCGCATTACATTACAGAGAGAGCCAGAAGTTATACATAGCATTACAATGTGCCACTACATTCTCACTGTAGAAATGTTGATTTTTGAAGATAAGCTCATTACGCCCCATCCATATAGCCCGGATAGCAGTTAGCGGTTTCAAGCAGTCGTCACTAGAATTGCCAGCAAACCTTCGGATGGATTCACAGAAAGCATGCATCCCTTCACGCTGCAGCCATCGGACATCAAGATCTACCCAGACCCTCATAGACCAAACACAAGTAAAGAAGAGACGATCGGCGTCTTCTTCCACGTAACCACACAAGTAAAGAAAGATGGAGTTACTTGCTATGCACATGACAACGGCATTGTCGCATCTCAACTCCATCATTGTGTCTAGAGGAAAGTGAAGGTCGGTAAGCACAACCACAATCCACTGCATCTCATTTGTTACACGAGCCATCGTCATGTATCCTCTGCTCGAGCGAGATACCACTACTTGTTTCTTGTTCCTCCATGTGGCAAGATTACCCCAAAGGTAATTATGGGAATTAGTGCTGGATTTTCTATATACAAGGCACCCTACATAATACCTCAATATGTTTAGCTCTCTTATGAACATGGGGTTATTTGATATGTACATGACAACAGTGTTGTCGCATTTCAATCCATCATTTTGTCTAGTGGGAAGTGAAGATTAGGGAGGACCTAAATCGGTTGCATTTCTTTTGTTCTGTGAATGGACAATCGAGGGGGTGCTTCTTTCAGCCACAACGAGGGGCTCGTCAGGGTTGTCCTCTGACGCCTCTTCTCTTCGTTCTGGCGATGGACGCTTTGGCAATAATGGTTGATCAAATCGTATCAGAGGACTTCTGTAGTGGTTACTCGAGGGAGGAAATTCCAGTTCCCATTCTCCAATACACAGATGACACGATACTTTTTGCGAGGGTGACGCAGACAGCTGCAGATGTTTATCTGTGGTTCTTGATATCTTCGAAGAGGTGTACTGGTAGAAGCTAAACAAAGATATATCAAAGTTACTTCCTTTCAACTTGACGGATGCTGAGAATGATTTGTGCGTTGGGCGGTTGCGTTCGCCATGAAGAAACTTACTGATGCAATACATTGGCATACCTTTGGTGGCAGGGTGAACGTGCGTCTTAGATTAGCTGTCAGTAATTGAGAAGTTGGAGCAGAAGCTGGCAGGATGGAAATCTGTTTTCTTATCGAGGGGTGGTAGATTGGTGCTGGTGCATTCAGTTCTACCTGTGATACCTATATTTTTCCTATCATCCAGACTAGTGCATGCAGGATTATGGAAGAGAATGGAGGCTATCATAAGGAGGTTGTTTTGGTCATCATATGGACGATCAAGTGGGGTACCACTAGTAGATTGGAACATGGTGTCATGCCAAAAGGTAGATTGAGGCCTTGGGGTAAGTAGCCTGGAAAAGATGAATAAGGTTTTGCTTGGCAAGTGGACCGCTCGTATCTGGGGTGACTGTGACAGTCTGATCTGTGAGCTAATTGGGAGGATCTACATGGCTAGACTTTCTTTTCTCGACCACATGGATTTGGGCATTAGCCCTTCATATTTTGGAGAGGCATTTGTTGCATGGCACACGAAATCTGTCCCTTCTTAAGACTCGTTGTTTTCGATGGAACTGTTGGAGTATTTGGTTGTACGCCTCTTATGTTGTAGATGGGTAAATGGATACCTCCAGGATCCATTTATCCCATCCCAATGTTTAGTCCCACATCTACCAGTGGTGGGACTTGGAGGCTCTGTGGAGGCTATATAAGGAGCCACAGCCCTCCTGTATCATTGAGAAAAGCAATAGACTACCAGCCCTCTAAGGCGTTCTCTCGTGGTTTCATCCCGTTTCTTATGGAGTAGGGTTCCACGTAAAATCTCATGTTCTTAAAGTTTTTCTCTTTTATTCTGATACGCTTCCGCATTCCCCTATTTTCTAACATGATATCAGAGCGGGTTCGATTCTCGAGGTTTTCATGTTCGAGATTCGATTTTGATATTTTGTTCTTGGAGATTTATTTTTTTTATTATCATGTATGGTTAAGTTCTAGGGTTTCTTTTTTGAAACCCTAATCCTGCACAGCTTGATCAAGTTTTGAAATTCGTCCGAAGATGAACGACGCATATCGATCGACAGGCTGAAGAGCAGGTTCCTCGCGTGAGCATCTACAAGTCTATCGCAATGGGAACCCAACCCTATCGCATGCAGCCCCTGGAACTCCACTTCGGCATCGCACAAAGAAATAATCACGCAGAAAAGCACGCGCGAGAGCCCAAGGAGCAGCGAGTGGTCGCTTCGCGCGTGTTCTTCAAGTATCCCAGGAGGCGCACTCGCGTGGAGGCAGCAGGCAGAGCCCCTCGCGCCTCTCCATCTCCAGGCGGAGGCCTCGAAGCTAGAAGTTCCTCTCCAAGCCGATCAGTCTCAATTGGCCTTCCCGTTCGCAAATTCCATTTGGAGTATCCTCTGGCGGCGATGCTGATCCTCAGACCGATCTCTTGGGATGACTACAGGTGTTGCCCTTCTCCTTTCCATGTATCGTCTGCGGGCGGCAACATCAGGTAAGCCCAGGCGGGCTCCAGCAGATCCTGGCGGCGGCGCTCAAGATGACCTCCTGCGCAACCACAGGCGCTCCCCAGATCCAAGCTCCATCTCGAGCGTAGGCAGCGAGGAACACCCAGGCGCGCAGGAGGCGAACTCCGCGGTGGCGCATTGATGCAGCGTGAATCGGATAAATAGGGCATCATTTTCTACGTTTTATCCGTTATTTAGAGGCTAATTTTATTTACGTTTATTTGAGTCATCGTAATTTTATTTAAATAAAAGAGATCGCCTGTGATCTCAAAGTAGTTAGTTTCAATTTAAATTTCAAATTTAATTAGTTAGAGTCAAATTAGGATAAGTAGTTTTGAATTTGAATTTGAATTTCTATTTTTGTAATATCATTCCTCCTATATAAAGGGATGATAGGCTATTGTTTTTAGACAAGTCAGATTATATGAAAAATTGAGTTATCCCTCTTTATCTCTCTCTTGTTATTCTCTCTCTCAACGTGGTCTTCACGATTCTCTCTCTAAAATCCCACGTAGCCGACGTGTTTTCTCCTTCTTCCTCTCCTCTCTAAATTTCTTTCACCAAAATTATATTTTTCCACTGTTGGATTTTTTCCGTTTACATCATTTGTTATCAGAGCATGGAAGTTGAATCGTTCTCACGATTCGACGGTCATGTCGCATATTGGAGAATGAAGCTCGATCAAGCAACCCTATCACGTGGATCACATGCGCGTTCACGTCAATAAAAATTCAAGAAGCGCCTCCGAACAAGCACCAAGGTTCAACAATGGATAGACTCATGGTACAATGTTGATATTTTTATGGTACAAGTTGACGATGAACAAAATATTGTCGTCGACGATGATTTGTACGTTGTTCAGATCGTTCTGGATGGAAAAAACAACAACAACAACAACAACATGCTCGTTGTCCAGACCGTGTCAGACGAAAACAACATCGTCGATGATGATTTGCTCGTTGTCCCGGCCATCTCAGAGGAGGAAAACGTCGACCTGCTTGCTGTCCAGCTATATTCAGATCTGCAAACAGAGGAGAAATGGACCAGAACGCCATCTACGACCCTCCCACAGGTTCCCGACAACGCCCGTGTGCCTCCGGCCGATCCCGCCTCTCCTGCATCCCTTGCAGCGCACCCCCCAGCCCCAGATCTTCCTCCTACCACCCCCGTTGTCAACCCCGCACCTCCAGCCCCAAGCCCACTGCCGCTACCCCTTCCCACAGTCGTCCTCGCACCCCCAGAAGCTCCTCACGCACCTCCCGCAATCCTCACGCCACCAGCGACCCCCACAACCCAAACCCCTCCCATTGTCCCCGCACCCCCAGCAAACTCCCCTCCCGACGCCACCCTCGCACCCCCGACAACCCTCCCTGCCCCACCATTGCCGCTATTCCCTCCCACCCTCACGCCTCTTGCGCCGCCGCCAACATCCCCTCCCGCCGCCTCTACCCGCTATCGCCCCCTCCCCATCGGCCCTCCACCACCTCTAGAACCTCTTACCAATCTCCTCCCTACTGCTCGCGCCACCAACCTTCCCCTCCCGATCCGTGTTGCCGCCCTCACAACCCTTGCTGCCGCCCTCCCTGACCGATACCGACAGCGCCTCCTTGGCACGAACTCGAGCCGTCGAAGCCGTAGGAACCCCCGACTTAAGGTTCGGTGCCTCCCTCATCAGGGGAATGAAGAACGAGTCCCTCGGACTCTTGGCTTGCTCCCCAAAAGACCATCCCGTGATGTATGGGATTTAGCAAGAAATTGCAAAAGTATACCTCTTTTAAAAACTATTTGCGTAGAGGTCAAAGATGATGGGTATTTAAGAAGAGATAACTTGAGTAAAGTGGTACGAAAATTACGTTCCAACCCCTGGAGCAGGAATATTTAAAAAGCAGGGCGGAAATAAAGAAATTTGGGTGGCCTCCTTACCCATTTAGGATTAGGATCATGGGTTTCACCTATTTAAAGACCCCATGGCTTAATTCATTGGCCACATCTCCTCCTCTACTCTACTTGTGCTATTGCTTTGCTATGGAATCTCCAAAGGCTGGGTTGCTCGACATGAAGATGCCACATCAGTTTTTCAAGCACCATATCAAGGGGACAGAAACCAGATGGGCGCCCGCATTCGCGCCACATCTGTTATTCCGTCATGAAGCTAATGGTTTAAACCTTCGCGCCCTGCATGCCTGGACCCCACCGTTTGCTCCACACCAGTTCTTCCTTGGGATGATCGAGAATGCTGAATTAAAGTTACCAACCTACAAGCCTACAGATCCAGCAATTCGTCGGGAGACGAATTTTTCAAGCGGAGGAGAACTGATGCAGCGTGAATCGGATAAATAGGGCCTCATTTTATACGTTTTATCCGTTATTTAGAGGCTAATTTTATTTACGTTTATTTGAGTCGTCGTAATTTATTTAAATAAAAGAGATCGCCTGTGATCTCAAAGTAGTTAGTTTCAATATGAATTTCGAATTTAATTAGTTAGAGTCAAATTAGGATAAGTAGTTTTGAATTTGAATTTGAATTTCTATTTTTGTAATCTCATCCCTCCTATATAAAGGGATGATAGGCTATTGTTTTTAGACAAGTCAGATTATATGAAAAATTGAGTTATCCCTCGTTATCTCTCTCTTGGTATTCTCTCTCTCAACGTGGTCTTCACGATTCTCTCTCTAAAATCCCGCGTAGCTGACGTGTTTTCTCCTTCCTCTCCTCTCTAAATTTCTTCCACCAAAATTATATTTTTCCACTGTTGGATTTTTTCCGTTTGCATCACGCATCTCCAGCCGAAACCCTCTTTGGCGACACATGTCCTCTCAAGGAATGCCCCACACGGGGGCAGCGGGTATTAAAGAGAGGGGTTCCCACGTGGAAACCCTAGGGCTCGATGGCCCGTTTTGTGTTGTTTTTTTAAAGGGCCAGGTCGGCAGAAAAAAAAGTGAGTGTAAGGGGGGTCCCATACTTATTTGGGCCATGCCTTAAGAAAGGGAGAAGTGAGGGGCCGATTTAAAAAAAAAAAGAAGACTGAGGTTCAAGTTGAAAAAAAGGAGGTGCGTACGTACAAAAGTCGTACGCTAAAAATGCAAGAGCGAAAAGGGGGTTGAACGGTTTTTAAAAAATTTACAAAAAAATGAATGGATGATTGAAGCTGAAAAAAAAGTTGAAACGGCTTTAAAAAATGCTTTCAAAAAAATGTGATGGCTTATAAAAAATAAAAAGCCGCAAGAAATTTTGTGAGAATATTCATGTTTAGTTCCATGTTATTGTCTTCTCACAATGTGGTCGATGTTTGTCATTCCAACCAGTATGGGAGAAAGGGAGAGTATTGTGTAGAGTTCTACATGCCAGATTGTCAGATGATTCAGACCCAGATTCTCCAGTCCAGATTGCATAGCCAGCCTCTACAGTTGTCAGATTTTCAGACTTGACGCTCAGATGTCTTCTGAGTCTTCAGTTCAGACACGTATTTGTATACGGTCTTCTTTTCAGATGAGCACATGTTTGCCATCATTTTTCCGCGGTCCCCATCAACCTTGTTGTTTTGGCCAGAGTTTTCATGTGAGCCATAGGGACTCCAGAGTAGAGGACAATTCCTTATGCCATGCTGGCTAGGGTTTTTGTTAGACGAAAGGGAGTCTTTGTTATGATGAATAAGAAAACCCTAGGCTCTCTTATATAGGGAGAAGCCTTAAGGGTAAATTACATGGATGTCTAAATAGAAGAAAGAAATAAAAACACGGTACATAAACATATAATAATAATAGAAACTATCTCTACACTCCCCCTCAAGGTGGAGCATAGATGTCGATCATGCTCAGCTTGGATGAACATCTCTGGAAAGGTCCTCTGAGCAATGGCTTGGTGAATACATCGGCAGTCTGATCTCCTGAGCTAACATGGGCCGTGGATATCAATCCTCTCTGGATCAGGTCCCTAGTGTAATGACAGTCAACTTCAATGTGCTTGGTCCTCTCATGAAAAGCTGGATTGTTGGCAATGAACAATGCTGCCTGATTGTCACACTGAAGCGTCATAGGTAGAGGTACTGCTACATGTAGATCTTCTAATACAGAGCGAACCCACATCATTTCCGTGCTGGCTTGGGCCATTGCCCTGTATTCGGATTCCGCACTGGATCTTGCCACCACCGTTTGTTTCTTGCTTTTCCAAGAAACCAGAGAGCCTCCAACAAAGACTGCAAACCCTGAGGTTGATTTTCTATCCTTAGGGCATCCTGCATAATCTGCGTCTGCACACGCTGAGATGGATAAGTCTGCACCCTTTCTGAATAGTAGCCCTAATCCAGGAGTAGACTTCAGATACCTCAGTATCATGTGTATAGCATCCATGTGAACCTGTCTGGGCTGCTCCATAAACTGACTCACCCGGCTAACTGCAAATGCAATGTCTGGACGGGTTATAGTAATGTAGAGGAGTTTTCCCACCATCTCTCTATATCTCCTCTTATCCACTTCGTCAGTATCATCATCATATAGCTTCATGCTGGGGTCCATGGGGATGCTTGATGGTTTGCACCCATCCATACCAGTCTCAACCAGGAAGTCAGTAATGTACTTCCGTTGTGTCATCACCAAACCATGTGCATTCCTAGCAAATTCCAACCCTAGAAAATATCTTAGGGTTCCAAGATCCTTTGTAACAAACTGACGACCTAGGAATGCCTTCGCCCTTGCTATGCCCTGAACATCATCTCCTGTAAGAAGAATATCATCCACATAGACCATTATGACAACCGTACCTGCCGAGGACTTCTGGACAAACAACGAATGGTCAGCATTGGACCTCTTGAATCCCTGGAGCTCAATTAGGTTGGACAGTTTCTGGAACCATGCTCGTGGACTCTGTTTAAGTCCATATATAGCCTTGTGAAGTCTACATACCATATGCGTCTCCCCCTCAGCAGTAAACCCGGGTGGCTGCTGCATGTAGACTTCCTCCTGTAAGTCCCCGTACAAAAGCGGGACGTTCGTGGCTTGGGCGATGCGGAACGCAGGCGCATTTTGGGATCCCGACTTGTTGAATGGGCTTGTGATGTTGCCTTCATACAGGAGACGAAGCTTCAGGCGATGGATGACTCTCTCTGGCGTTCTTTTGGGGCTGGTCAGCTTGATGATTACCGTGCGTTGGACGCCGTGGGTGCTCGGGGTGGTGCCATTTTGGCTTGGCGTTCGTCCCGCTTTTCGATTTCTTCTTGTCGGCTGGGGCGACACTCGATATCGGTGCTGTTAATTTGTGGACGGACTAATAACTGCTTGGTTTTTTCTTGTGTTTATGCCCCTATATGTCATATTGCCCGTCGTGAATTGTGGGATGACTTGCGCGAGGATGCTGTTGCCTTTGGTGAAGTTCCTTGGCTGATTGGCGGGGATTTTAATGTTACTTTGCATTCTCAGGATCGCCCACGTGGGCGCGGTGGACTCGACCCGGGTTCTGCGGATTTTTTGGAGATTCTGAATGCTTTGGCTCTTGAATCGTTGGTTCCTAACGACATTTCATTCACTTGGCGGAATAGCTCCTCGCGTTCGCGGATCGATCGGTTTTTGGCGAATAACTCTCTAATGGACTGTTTTCCTTTATGTTTTGTTGCATCGAGACCGCGCTCTTTTTCTGATCATAACCCCATCTTCTGGTCGAACGGGGAGGAGAACCGTCTGCACTCTATGTTCCGCTTTGAACGGTCTTGGCTCCTGGAGCCTGGCTTCCGTGACATGGTTCATCAGCATTGGTCTCAACTCTATCCTTCTGGTAGTGCCGCCCGCCGCTTTGACTTCAAGATTTCATCCCTCAGAAGGATGCTGGCGTCTTTTAAAAGGGCCTCTCGCTCAGCTCGCATTGCCACCCGGGTGGAGGCTGAGGAAGTGATTTTGCGGTTCGACCGTATTGAGAACAATCGTGATCTAAATCATGACGAGTTGCTGGCTCGCGCTAATGCCCTGGACAGGGTCAGGCTGGAGGATCGTAAGCGTGTGATTGAATGGCGCCAACGTTCTCGGTTGCGTTGGTTAAAGGAGGGTGACGCGAATTCGGCGTTCTTTCACAGGGTTGCTTCGGGTCGCCGGCGATCTAATTTTATATCTTCTATGCTCATCAATGATTCTCAGGTTCAGGGGGAGCGGGAGTTGGGTGTCGCTGTCTCGGACTACTTTAAGGAGTGGTATGGGCGCAGGTCTTCGCGCCTTTGGCGGTGGTCGGGGAGGGGAGCTGCGATGCTCCCTCAGGCGGATGCTAATATCCTTTCTCGTCAGATTTCTTTGGAGGAATTGAAAGAGGCGGTCTGGTCTCTTAACTCTGATGCGGCCCCTGGGCCTGATGGCTTCCCCGTGTTTTTCTATAAGGAATTTTGGGATATTCTCTCTCAGGACGTCTTGGCGGTTGCTCACGATTTTTGTGCTGGTAATAACGGCTTCAACAAGCTCAACAAATCTATTATTGCTCTCATTCCAAAGTCCCCCTCTGCCACCCGGATTGAGGATTTCAGGCCTATTTCCATTTCAAATGCTATATATCTTATCATTGCTAAGGTATTGGCGCGCCGATTGGCCCCGCTTCTTGATTCGCTTATCTCGCCCTCCCAGGCGGCTTTTATTAAGGGCAGACAAATTGGTGATTGCTATGCGGTGGCGTCCGAAATTATTCATGCTTGGCACAAGCGCGGCACTAGGGGAATCCTGTGGAAAATCGACTTTTCTAAGGCCTATGATTCTATTGATTGGCGGTTTTTATGGTCTGTCCTTAAGAGGCGGGGATTCCCCCCGTTATGGATTTCCTGGGTGCGTCGGTGTGTTTCCACGGCATCTCTGTCGGTTATGCTCAATGGACGATTAGCGGGGGGTTTCTTCCAGCCCCGCCGGGGTATTCGGCAGGGATGTCCCCTCGCCCCCTTGCTTTTCGTCTTGGCCGCGGACGTTCTCTCCACAATGGTTAACAACGTGGTTGCTGCTGGCCTGTCTCGTGGTTGCTCGCTGGGGCCCCTTTCTTTGCCGATTATTCAGTTCGCGGATGATACAATTTGTTTTATTGAAGGCGACGAGTCGAATATTGCGGGTATGGCGACCACCCTGGAGCTCTTTAGCGAGGCTTCTGGGCTTCTCATCAATTATAATAAGTCCTCCATGGTCCCCTTTTCTCTTTCCACGGCGGAGGTTGATGCTTGCTCGAGGATCTTGCGCTGTACGGTGGGTGCTCTTCCCCTGGACTATCTTGGGCTTCCGTTGTCTATTGGTCGGGCTCGCTTAAGGGATTGGCAGCCGTTGTTGGATCGCATGGCTGCCCGCTTGGTTGGCTGGCGTGCCGCTCTCCTCTCTCGGGGCGGGCGCCTGGTTCTCCTCAAATCGGTCCTCTCTTCTCTGTCTATCTTCTTCCTTTCTGTGAAGGGGATGCCTAAGGGGATTCGTCGGCGATTGGATTCTTGTATGCGGACTTTTCTTTGGGGCAAGAAGGGGTCTGTGCGTAGCGGCGTTCCCTTGGTTGCTTGGGATGATGTGACTCGGCCAAAGAAGGAGGGCGGGTTGGCGGTGAGGAGATTGGCTATCGTGAATGAGGCTTTTCTTCTCAAATGGGTCTCTCGTCTTTGCGGGCCGGAGGATAATTTGTTGCTTAATTTCTTAAGAATGGCTGTTGGGTTCGACCGAAGTCTGGCGCTGGATACGGATGTCCGCTTCTTGGCATCTTCCTCTCACTTCTCTCGTGATATTGGTAACGCTTTGGCCCGCAACCGTGCTTGTTTTGTCATGAAGTTGGGCGATGGCTCCCTCACTCATTTTTGGGGTGATGATTGGACCGGTAGGGGCCCTCTTAAGGATACCTTCCCTCGGTTATTCGCGCTGGTTGATGACCCTGACGTGAGGGTGGGTTCTTATTGGGATGATGCTGCTTGGGGGCCTACCTTTGTGGCCAACCTCTCTGATCAGCGGCAATTGGAGTTTATGGCTCTTCTGGAGATCCTTGCGGTCTCGCCCTCGCCTTCGGTGGGTCGTGATCACCTTTGCTGGAAGGATGGTCCTTTCTCTGTTCGTGCTGCTTACAGGGCCCTTCTTCCGGCCTTGGCTGTGGTTGATGAGTTGCTGCTCCGGGATTGCCAATTCATTTGGGGACTCCGGGTTCCTGAGCGGATTGGGATCTTCCTCTGGTTATTCCGTCGTGGGCGACTCCTTACTCGCAACAGGTGTGCCGCTCTTTTCCCTTCGGCTTCGCCTACTTGTGGTCTGTGCAACCTGGACGATGAGACTATTGACCACCTCTTCTTCCGATGCGGCTCTTCGCGTGCCATTTGGGCGGATCTGCCTTGGCTTGATGTTACGGACTCCGCTTCCTTCTGTGATTGCTTGCTTCGCTCGCGGGCTAGGTGTAGGAACGACATCCTCTCTGCTATCGCTCGGTTGTGGTGCATTTGGACTTCTAGGAATGAGGCGCTGTTTTCTGGCCAGAGATTCTACTCGGAAAATGTCCTCATTTCTGCTTCTCGGTTGGTCGGTGACTGGTCTGTTGTTTAATTGTTTCTTGGGGTGTCGGGGTATCGGTTTGTGGTACCATCCGATCTTGGTTGAGCTCTTTCTTTTCCTTTTACCCTTTGTATCCACCCACTGTAAGTCTCTCTTTTTCCCTTTACTTTTCTATTAATAAATCTGGGGTGAGCACCATCGAGTGCGTCCCCCGTTTTTTGAGTTTCAAAAAAAAAATCCCCGTACAAAAATGCATTCTTGACATCCAGCTGATAAATGCTCCAGTCACGGACTACTGCAACAGACAGGAGGATACGCAGAGTCGAGTGTCTCGCCACTGGAGAGAATGTATCCATGTAATCAACGCCATATGTCTGTGTAAATCCCCGGGCGACTAAACGTGCTTTGTATCTATCCAATGTGCCATCTGCATGGTATTTGACTGTGAAGACCCATTTGCAACTTACAACGGATGCATCAGGAGGTGCAGGGACCAAAGACCATGTGCCACGGGACTGCAAGGCCCCCATTTCTTCTTCCATAGCCAGTCTCCAGCATTCACTCTTCAAGGCTTCCTGGTATGTCCGTGGTATGTCCACGGAAGATAAAGCAGTAGCAAACTTCTGGAAATCACCTGTGAGTCGGTGGAAGGAAACCTGTGAAGCAAAGGGATAGGATGCACACTGCCGTCTCTGTTTCCGAATAGCAATCGGAACATCCAGATCATCATCGGGGCCCACCTGTAAGGAGTCATCCTGCATATGTTCTGAACCTGACCCGTCAGTAGAAACATCATCTGAACATACCTGAGGCTCAGTGATTGGCTGATCTGCTGTCTGAGCGGGACCTGACCGACGCGTATAGTGGTTAGGAAATGGTGATATGATTCTCCGAGGAATGGGTGGTGGTGGAGGTGGAGGTGGTGGTGGCGGTGCTGGCAAAGGAACTGACACAGGAGACGAGTTAGGAGTAAGACAGGTAGGTGGTGGTGGAACCAAAATATCATCAGCGGTGGTGGATGGTACCATTCTGTCCCCGGCTGGCGAGAAGAACATGACCGACTCGAAGAAGGTGACATCCGCACTAACGAAGTACCTGTTGGTAGTAGGATCATAACACCGGTATCCCTTCTGGGTCCTTGAATACCCAACGAAGACGCACTTGACTGCTCTTGGAGAGAGCTTGTCAAGTCCAGGAGACAGACGATGAGCAAACGCCACAGCACCTAAGACACGAGGTGGCAGTGAGAAGAGCTCTTTATCAGGAAAGATAAGAGAGATGGGTATCTTCTCTCCAAGGACAGAGGAGGGCATTCTATTGACCAGATAGCATGCAGTAAGAACAGCATCCCCCCAGAAGGAAATAGGAGCACAACTTTGAATCAATAAGGTACGAGTGATATCCAAGAGATGGCGATGCTTTCTTTCCGCCACACCATTTTGTTGGGATGTGTATGCACAGGTGGTTTGATGAATAATTCCCTTTAATGACAGAAATTGAGAAAGAGAACGTGTACAGAATTCCAGGGCATTATCCGTCCGAACATATTTGACTGAAGAAGAAAAAACATTCTGCACTTCATTAATCAAATTTTAATAACATCTCCTGCTTCAGACTTATTCTTCAGTAGAAAAACCCAAGAGACACGAGAAAAATCATCTACGACCACAAGATAGAACCTGTGTTCCTGGTGATCGGGAACACGACTCGGACCCCATATATCTATATGTAACAACTCGAAAGGGGAGCTACTGCTCCGACTCTGACGACCTGGAAAGCTCGACCTGTGATGCTTTCCTAACTGACAAGTTTCACAACGAAACGACGAACTTGGGGAGATCTGGGGCAGAAGATGGCGCATTTTCTGGAGTGGAAGGTGACCAAAACGAAGATGCCAAATGTAAGGTGAGACTGGACCAGCAGAGTGAGCGGAGATGCCAGCATAAGATTCCCGGACCAGCCGATATAGACCGTTCTGCTCAGAGCCACAGCCAATCACCTTGCCCGTGAGTATGTCCTGAAAAATGAGAGAAGACGGGTCAAATATAGCTCGACAATTCAAATCCTTTGTAATCTGACTAATAGACAGCAAATTCAGTGAGAATTCAGGAGCATGTAAAACATTCTGTAGCTGCATAGCGGAGGTTAAGAAAACCTCCCCCTGACCAACAAGGGGTGAATGGGAACCATCTGCTATCTGCACTGAGCGACCTGGAGGAATAGCCCTGTAGGCCTGTAATCTACCTCTATCTCGACACAAATGATGTGTAGCTCCGGAATCTATAACCCAGTCAGATATATCATGTGAAGGAATGATCGCTGAAGATCTACCTGAGGAACTGGCAGCGGCGGAAGAACTGGCTGAGGCTGTGGCAGCAATATCAGAAGAGCCACCAGATGAATCACCAGAAGACTGTGGCATAATATCACGGAGACGGGCCACGAGTTCATCAAATCTATGATCTGCAGTAGACGGTAATGGAGACTGTGAATGCTCTGCAACCCGTGCTGATGTTGGGAACCCATGCTTTGAGTAGCATGTCTCCTCTGAGTGTCCAGGTCTGTGACAATATGAGCACGTCTGACTAGGTCGACCGCCTCTTCCCTGAGAGCCACGGCCACGTCCACGGCCACGCCAAGAGGATGGTCCACCTCTCCCACGCGAAGCTGCCATCGCAGATGGGGGTGGAGTAGAAGAGCTGGAGGAAACTGGGATACGGCTGAGCCTCCTGTATACATCCTCCACTGGAGGAATGACTGCATCTGCTAAGATCTGTGACCGTGCAGCATCATACTCAGGGTCGAGGGCAGCAAGTAGAACACCCATCATGGTGGCGTTCCGGAACGTCTTCTGCTGCTCTGGAGTAGCAGTCAGAGGGATGGTACTGTAGAGCTTCTCAAACATCCCTCTTAGGGATGTGTATAGAGAGTGGAGAGGTCTGCCGGCCTGCTTCATCGTAAAGATGTCATGCTGAAGCTGCAACATCTTTGTCTCATTTCGCACCTGCGAATATGTAGCAGCAAGAATGTCCCACATCGCCTTAGCAGTGGGCTGATGGAGGACATCATTAGCTATCTCCATCGTCAACGTACCCGATAACCATACCTTTGCATAAGCATCATCGGCCTCCCATGAGGCATAGATCCATGTCTTCTCCGCAGGCTCATCCTCGGTAAGAATGTGTTTCTTACCGTTTGATTTCATGAGGCTCATGAACTGCATGGCCCATAACTCATAGTTAGACCCGTCCATCTTCACTATCGGCGCCGGACCTTTGAATGCGCCGGTGGAGGGCAAATCGACTTTCGATTCTGACATACTGCTGCTGGAAGAAGACGAAGGGAGAATAGACAATGTGATGAATGTCTACACCAACTGCATCGGATTTGAGTACGTGTGTAGACCTTTACGCACTCAAATCCATAAAGCCGAGGAAGAAGGGTCTAGGGCACGCTTCCAAGGAAGCAAAACAGCCCTTGAACGGCCTCGAGAGCGACGCCTAAGTGCTGGTGGAGGCCACGGAACCCCTACTGCGGCTGATGGGGTTGCCGTTGGGGCTGTGGGAGCGGCAGGGGGTGCCGCTGGGTGTGCTGGCTGCCGCAGGGGCGACAGACAGCGGCTGGCTGGGCTGCTAGGGCACCCGGCGGTACCGCAGGGGCGGCTGGGAGGGGCTGGTGGGGCCGCTCGGGCGGCTGGTGGGGCCGCAGGCAGCGGCTAGGGCGGCTTGTGGGGCCGCAGGCAGCGGTTGGTGGGGCCGATAGCGGCTGGAAGCCGCCGGGATGGAGGAGAGAAGGTGGGGGCGGCGGGTGGGGGGTAGGGAAAAGAGCCCTAGGGTGGCTCTGATACCATGTTAGACGAAAGGGAGTCTTTGTTATGATGAATAAGAAAACCCTAGGCTCTCTTATATAGGGAGAAGCCTTAAGGGTAAATTACATGGATGTCTAAATAGAAGAAAGAAATAAAAACACGGTACATAAACATATAATAATAATAGAAACTATCTCTACAGTTTTCATGCGGTTTCATAGGGACTCTAGAGTAGAGTACCATTCTCTGTGCCAGATGGGAGAGACCCAGTTCTCCGACGAGGAGACTTTCTACTCCATTCTCTAGCGATCGTAGACTCCGATGAGGATTGCACTCCATGACCCTTTCAGTTCGGCCCTTTTCAGAGATAAAGCAGTCGTCTACATTATTGTGGCAGGCCAGAGTACTCCGACGAGGAGACTCATTTCAGTTGCAGTGACTCTGACAGGCGCAGCACAGAGCACATGCTCTCCAACGAGGAGATTCAGCAGACTCAAACTCCAGTCCGTTCGTCCTCCTCACATGCACGTCATGAGAAGTAACATCCTTGACAGAAGCCGATAGTTGTGCGCGTTGAGTTGATATTGTCTGTAGTGTCATGTATTGTGAGTTGAGTTTCTTTCTGTTTGTCCAAGATGAGCATTGCATGCTCCAGCTTGAGGGGTGTTGGTGGAAAGAGCTATTCTATTATTCCATAGAACCCTAGGCTCTCTTATATAGAGAGAACCCATGGGTAAATTACATAAGAATCTACCAAGAAAATAAAAATAACATAAATGATACACCGACTACATAATTATCTCTACACTCCCCCTCAAGATGGAACATAGATATCAATCATGCTCAGCTTGGAAGAACACTTCTGGAATGGTCCTCTGAGCAATGGCTTGGTGAAGATGTCGGCAATCTGCTCTCCTGAACTAACATGTGAAGTAGAAATCAATCCCTTCTGGATCATATCTCTAGTGTAGTGGCAGTCTACCTCAATATGTTTTGTTATTTAATGAAAGGTAGGATTATTGGCAATGAACAAAGCAGCTTGATTATCACACTGTAGCTGCATGGGTAGATGTACATCTATATGCAAGTCTTCTAGTACAGCTCGAACCCACATCATCTTCGTACTTGCTTGTGCCATGGCCCTATATTCAGATTCATCACTAGATCTGGCCACAACAATTTGTTTCTTGCTTTTTCAAGAAACTGGAGAGTTGCCTACAAAAACTGCAAAGCCCGAAGTAGACTTCCAATCCTTAGGGCATCCTGCATAATCCGCATCCGCACATGCCGAAATAGATAAATTTGTATCCTTTCTAAATAGCAAACCTGTACCTGGAGACGACTTTAGATACCTTAATATCACATATATGGCATCCATATGTATCTGTCTTGGTTGTTCCATCAACTGGCTCACTCGACTTACTGCAAAGGCAATATCAGGTCGAGTGATAGCGATGTAAAGAAGCTTACCCACCATTTCTCTATACCTTCTCCTGTCAACTTCCTCAGTATCATTATCATATAATTTCATGCTTGGATCCATAGTATTACTCGAGGGTCTACACCCAACCATTCTCGTTTCAACAAGCAAATCTGTAATATATTTCCTTTAAGTCATCACAAGGCCCTGTGCATTCCTGGCAAACTCCAACCCCAGAAAGTATCGTAGAGTACCAAGATTCTTCGTAGCAAACTGACAGCCAAAAATGCTTTTGCCATCTTTATCCCCTGAGCATCATCTCCTGTAACCAAAATATCATTAACATACACCATGATGACAACCGTACCTCTAGGAGTCTTCTGGATGAATAACGAGTGATCCGCATTTGATCTCTTGAATCCTTATTGTTCAATTAGATGGGAAAGCTTCTGAAACCACGCCCTTGGGCTCTGTTTAAGGCCATATATTGCCTTATAAAGTCTACACACCATATGATTCTCCCCCTCAGCAGTGAACCCCGGGGGTTGCTGCATGTAGACTTCTTCCTGCAGATCGCCATAAAAGAATGCATTCTTAACATCAAGTTGAAACAAGGCCAGTTACGTACCACAGCAACAGACAGAAGAATACGAAGAGTGGAATGACGAGCAACTAAAGAGAAGGCATCCATATAATCCATGCCATATGTCTGAGTGAAGCCTCGCGCCACTAGACTTGCCTTGTAACGGTCAAGACTACCATCTGCGTGGTACTTAACTGTGAATACCCATTTGCAGCTAATGACTGATGCTCCTGAGGGAGCAGGAACCAAGCTCCGTGTACCCCGTGACTCTAGGGCAGCCATTTCCTCCACCATAGCAGAACGCCAGCACAGTCAATCTTCAAAGCATCCTGATAATTATGTGGTATCTCCATAGAAGACAAAGCCACAACAAACCTCTGAAAGTCCCCTGTGAGACGATGAAAGGAAACCTGGGAAGCAATGGGATAAGATGCACAAGTACGTTTCTACTTCCGTATAGCAATAAGGACATCCAGATCATCAGACACTGTATTCGCCGGTTCACATTCCTCCTGCAACGATGAACCCTGCACATGCACACTATCCGACCCATCGCTATTACTAACATCTGAACATACCTGGGGTGTGTTGGATGATTGACGTACAACCATGGTTTTAAAAGGCGGTGCCTTGAGGCGCAAAGGCGTACGTCTCGAGGCGAGGCGGGCCCAAAATGCCCCGAGACGCACGCCTCAGATGCATCACAAGAAGCGTATGCCTCAGCCTCGCCTGAGGCGCTCGAGGCGTGAGGCGCTCGAGGCGAGGCCGAGGCGTAAGCCTCAAAAATTATTTTTTTAATTTCCGAGTCAAAATCGAAGGGTCGGGGGGAAGGGGACGTTCTGTTTGACAGAAACGAAACCCTCCCCCGCCCTTCCCCTGAGCCCTGACATCGCCGCCCCGACCCCGCTTCTCGCTGCCCAATCGCGGTCGCTGCCAGCCGGAGTCGTCGCCCATCCCCCTTCTCCATCGCCGACCCTCTCGCCCCCAGTCGGAGCTGGTCTGCGCCGCCGCCACCTCCGAAATTGATTTTTCTGATTTTTTTCAATTTTTTTGTGTTTTCCTTGTGTTCATCATTTTTCCAATTGTTTTGGGTTGTTTTTCCAATTGTTTTGGGTTGTTTTTTTATGTAATTTTCCAATTATTTTTTATGGCTATGATGAAGGATTACATGTATGTTCATCTTGTACTGTTAGTATATATCAATATGTGTATGTTATTGTATAACTTGTAGATATGGGAAGGAAAGGCCAAAGTGGGGGGCGATCGGATCCCGGATGGAGATACTGTCGAGAACTTGAAATGGACGAGCATCACAAAGGGAAAGGATATGTATATGTTGAATGTAATTTTTGTTCGATGAAGATCACCGGTGGGGTAAAGCGACTAAAAGACCATCTTGCAAAGACATGCAAGAATGTGAGAGTTTGTCCAAGCGTTCCTATTGAAGTTCAACAAGAGATGAAGATGTTCATGGACAGCAAGGGTAATGAAAAGAGAAGACGGTTTGAAGAAATGGAAGAAGTTTTCCGAGTTGGAATGCAAGGGCCATCTAGAGGTGATGAAAATGAACCGTCACAAAGAGCGCCGACAGATTCTAGTGGTATCAAGCAAGCTCGAGGACCGATGGATTTTTTTATTGCACATGGAGGTAGGGGTGTAGGTAGTTCGGATCCTCCCTCACAACAACTCACTTTAAATGCAAGCTGGAAAAAAGATGAGAGAAAGAGGATTTGCAGGAGCATTGGGAGATTTTTTTTTGAGAATTCATTGGCATTCAACATAGCCAATAGTCCTTATATGGCGATGATGACTGATGTATGTGGATATAGAAGGGGTTTCAAGCCACCAACCATGCATGAACTCCGAACTTGGATTTTAAAAGAAGAGAAGCAGACCATTACCACTCTTGTTGATGAGGCGAAGGCTTCTTGGATTGCCACGGGTTGTAGCATCATGTCGGACAGTTGGACTGACACGAAAGGACGCACATTGATTAATTTTTTAGTGAATAATCCCAAAGGCACTTACTTCTTGAAGTCGATTGATGCATCCGATCAAGTTAAAGATGCCAGGATGCTTTTTAAAGTGTTGGATGAAGTTGTTGAGGTGGTCGGAGAGACGAATGTTGTCCAAGTGATAACGGATGATGCATCCGCTTACAAAGCAGCTGGACAAATGTTGATGGATAAAAGGAAGAATCTTTATTTGACACCTTGTGCAGCGCATTGTATAGATTTGATGTTGGAGGATATCCTCAAATTGCCACTTCATGCATCGGTGTTCAAAAAAGCAAAAAAAATAATCAATTTTGTGTATGCTCATGCTTGGGTTTTAGCAATTGTAGAGATAGTTATTAGTCTGCGATGTTATTTATTATTTTAGTTTCTTTATGTACCTCTCATGTAATTTACCCAAGGGCTCTCTCCCTATATAAGAGACCCAAGGGCTCTATGGAATAAACATCTGAGTATTCTAACATGGTATCAAAGCCATAACCCTAACCCTAGGGTTCTCCACCGCCGTTCCCCCCCCCCCTCTCCCGCCGCCTAGGGTTTCGAACCCTACCTCCCGCCGCCGCCGCCTAGGGCTCGCTGCCCTCCGCAGCCCCCAGCGGGCCCCTCCAGCACCCAGCCCTCCCTCCCAGCGGGCTTCCAAGCCCCCCAGCGGGCTTCCCAATCGCCGCCAGCCCCTGCCAGCGGGCTCCCACCGCCGCCGGGGCCCTCCTCGACCAGCCGCCAGCCCCTGCCGGGCCTCCCCATCGCCGCCAGGCCCTCATCAGCCGACGCCGGGCCCCTCCACCTGCTGTCCAGCCGCTGATCGTTCCTTGACAGCCGTTCTTTTTGCCAAGTAGAGGCTTCCAAGGCCTCTACTCGGTGCCGGTGTGCCGCGTTCTTCCTAGGACTCGGCGTTATGTTTGATTCAAGTGCATAATCGTCTACCTATGCACTTGGATCCTACAAGGTCTTGGTAGACAGTTTTCTCTTGATCTATCAGTAGTTGCTCTTCTCCGGCGTCATGTCAGATCAGAAGCTTGATATGCCAGCCATAGGTGCATTCAAAGGTTCGGCACCAATCGTCAAGATGGACGGGACGAATTACGAACTGTGGGCGATGCAGTTCCTCAGTCTCATGAAGTCGTGTGGTAAGAAGCATATTCTTACCGAGGATGAACCGCCGGAGAAGACAGGGATCTATGCCTCATGGGAGGCGGATGATGCGTACGCCAAAGTGTGGCTCTCAGGTACGCTCACGACGGAGATAGCGAACGATGTCCTTCACCAACCCACCGCTAAGGCGATGTGGGATATTTTGGCTATGACGTACTCTCAGGTCCGCAATGAGACGAAGATGCTCCAGTTGCAGCATGATATATTTACCACGAAGCAGAATGGGAAGCCTCTTCATTCCCTGTACACGTCGCTTCGTGGCATGTTCGAGAAGCTCTACAGCACTATTCCGCTTACAGCCACACCGGAACAGCAGAAGACGTTCCGCAACGCCACTATGGTTGGTGTATTACTCGCTGCCCTAGATCCAGAGTACGAGGCAGCACGCGCCCAGATACTGGCAGATGCTACCATCCCCCCGATGGAAGAGGTATACAGAAGGCTCAGTCGTGTACCCGTTCCATCCAGTACAGCGACTGCGACTCCGTCAGCAATGGCAGTTTCCAGGGGACGTGGTGGTTCGTTCCCGTTTCGTGGCAGAGGAAGTGGTGGACGTGGACGTGGAGGCCGCCTACGCTCTACGTGCTCGTACTGCCGCCGCACTGGTCATTCAGAGGATACATGCTATTCCAAGCATGGTTTCCCTCCGTCTGCACGAGTAGCTGATCATGTTCAGGGTCCACCCGCATCTACTCCAGATCTTAGGTTCGAAGAATTGGTGGCACGACTTCGGGATATTATGCCACAATCTTCTTCATCAGAGGGTGCAGACGTTTCTGATGTTGCGGCTTCGGCGTCAGCCAGTACATCGGCCTCAGCCAGTGCTTTAGGTAGTCCTTCAGTCTCACTTCATAATCATGACCTAACAGGATGGATTGTTGACTCTGGAGCTACCCATCACCTATGCCGTGAGAAAGATATTCTGCAGTCCTACAGAGCTGTTCAGCCAGGTCGCTCTGTACTTATTGCTGACGGTACTCAATCTCCTATCATTGGTCAGGGGGAGACAGCTCTGCTACCTTCTATGCACTTACAGAATGTGCTACATGCTCCAGAATTCTCTATGAACCTCTTATCTATTAGTCAGATTACACGTGATTTGCACTGTCGTGCTATTTTTGATCCATCGTCTGTTATTTTTCAGGACATACTGACGGGCAGGGTGATTGGCTGTGGTTCTGAGCACAATGGCCTTTATCGTCTCGTTCGTAGCTCCTACGCTGGCGTCTCCTTGCATAACCAGGCCTCTGTTTCTCCGTACACCTGGCATCTTCGGTTCGGTCATCTACCACTGCAGAAGATGCGTCACCTCCTGCCTCAGATATCTCCGAGTTCCTCTTTTCGGTGTGAAGCGTGTCAGTTAGGGAAGCACCATCGGTCTAGCTTCCCCAGTCGTCAGAGTCAGAGCAGTAGCTCCCCGTTTGAGTTATTTCATATAGATATTTGGGGTCCAAGTCGTGTCCCGGATCACCAGGGGCACAGGTTCTATCTAGTTGTCGTTGATGATTTTTCCAGAGTGTCGTGGACCTTTCTTCTCAAAAATAAATCTGAAGCAGGAAATGTTCTCCAAAATCTAATAAATGAAGTTCAGAATGTTTTTTCATCTACTGTTAAGTATGTGCGTACAGACAATGCCTTGGAGTTCTGCACTCGCTCTCTTGCTAGCTTCCTTTCATCTAAAGGCATTGTTCACCAAACCACATGTGCCTACACCTCTCAACAAAATGGGGTTGCCGAACGAAAACATCGACACTTTCTTGACATTGCACGCACTTTACTTATTCAGAGTTGTGCTCCATTATCCTTTTGGGGTGATGCTATACTTACAGCATGTTATCTGGTCAATCGAATGCCTACAACTGTTCTGGGGGAAAAGTCTCCAATCTCTGTTCTCTTTCCTGACAGAGATTTATTTACACTGACACCTCGGGTATTTGGCACTGCCGCTTTTGTTCACCGCTTATCTCCGGGGCTTGATAAGCTATCCCCTAGGGCTATCAAGTGCGTGTTCGTGGGTTACTCCAGGACACAGAAGGGGTACCGTTGCTATGATCCTGTCAATGACAAGTACTATGTGAGTGCAGATGTTAGTTTTTTCGAACCAGTCATGTACTTCTCCCCTGCAGGTGACAGGTTGGTCTCCTCCACATCATCAGACTCCCAGATCTATGTTCCACCACCTCCAAGCCTTGGTCCGTCCTCTACTCCACCATCATCCATATCAACACCACCACCACCATCTCCGCCACCACCACCACCACCGCCAGTTGTTCCTCTCACTAAGTTCTATACGAGACGCACAGGCCCTGCTCAAGCTACATCTCAACCATCCAGCACGCCTCAGGTATGTTCTGATATTAATGATGGGTTAAATAATGCACATGTGCAGGAGCTTTTACCACAGGAGGATGACCAACCGGTCAGCACTGTTTTGGATGACTTGGACCGGCCCATTGCTCATAGGAAACAGCGAAGACAGTGTGCCTCATATCCCCTAGCCTCTCATGTATCCTTTCATCGACTCACTGGGGATTTCCAGAAGTTTGCCGCAGCTGTATCATCCGTTGAGATTCCACGGACATATCAGGATGCCATGAAGACTGAATGCTGGCGTTTAGCAATGGAAGAGGAGATGCGTGCATTGCAATCCAGAGGGACTTGGTCTCTGGTCCCTATTCCTCCAGGTGCGTCTGTTGTGAGCTGCAAGTGGGTCTTTACAATCAAATATCATGCAGATGGTCGTCTTGACAGATACAAGGCCAGGCTTGTTGCACGAGGGTTTACACAGACATATTGGGTAGACTACTTGGACACTTTTTCACCGGTGGCGAGACATTCTACCCTTCGCATTCTTCTATCGGTTGCAGTGGTACATGACTGGCCCATATTCCAGCTTGATGTTAAGAATGCTTTCTTGTATGGTGATCTACAGGAGGAAGTCTACATGCAGCAGCCACCCGGGTTTGCTGCTGAGGGGGAGTCACAGAAGGTGTGTAGACTTCATAAGGCTATCTATGGCCTTAAGCAGAGTCCTCGTGCGTGGTTCCAGAAGCTCTCCCAGCTTATTGAACGACAGGGTTTCAGAAGATCAAATGCGGATCACTCACTGTTTGTCCGGAAGACCCCTAGAGGTACCATCGTTGTTATGGTATATGTTGATGACATACTGGTTACTGGAGATGATGCACAAGGGGTTGAGATGACCAAGTCTATGTTGGGCAGTCAGTTCACTACAAAGGATGGTGAGAAAATTTGCAGGTTGTGATTTGGTGATAAATGTCGTTACAAGATTTGCCACTGCATTTCTTACATTGCAAAGCTTGATTAGAGCCAAGGATCCACTTGAATCCTTCTTCACTACCAGAGCATGGAAGAACAGTTCTTATGTGAATCGACCATTGGGGCAAAGTGTGGTGAACATTGTTGTGAAGAGCAAGTCTTTTTGGCCTGGTGTTGCATATGTTCTCAACACCACGAAACCTTTGGTCACCGTTTTGAGGTTGGTGGATTCTGAAAAATATCCACCGATGGGATTTATTTATGAAGCCATGGACAGGGCCAAGGAGGAGATAGTTAGAAATCTTGAAAATGACGAGACCAAATATAAGATTATTTGGGATATTGTGGATAGCCGTTGGGATCGTCAACTTCACAGGCCTTTACATGTTGTTGCTTATTTCCTCAATCCCCACTTTCATTATGAACCGACATTCTCTAATCACTTAGAGGTCAAAATGGGATTGTTTCCATGCATGGAAAGATTGATCATTGATCCAGATGCGAGGATGAAAGCTGATTCACAACTTGATTCTTTTATGCATGCTAGAGGAGTTTTTGGATGGGCAAATGCTGTTAATTCAAGGAAAACAAGACGTCCTGGTGAGTATTGTAAATAAATTTTAAGAGTTTTCCATATACTTTAACATAATTACTAAAATGTGTTGACCATTATCAGCAAATTGGTGGACGTTGTTTGGTGATGAAACACCTGAATTGGCAGCATTTGCTATTAGGGTATTGAGCTTGACTTGTAGTGCTTCTCGGTGTGAACGTAATTGGAGCTTGTTTAATCAAGTAAGTGGTTAAAGCAGTATTTAATTTTATGTTAGTGTTTTTGTTTCATGTTAATCACTTAAACCTTATGTATATCTATATAGGTCCACACAAAGAGAAGAAATCGTTTATCACAAGCGAAACTCAATGATCTGGTTTACATCATGTTCAATTTGAAATTGAAACATAGAGAATTAAGGAAGAAAACAATAGAAGATCCATTATGTTTGGAAGACATTGACTCCGGTGATGAATGGATTTCAGAAGCTCAAGATGTCGAGGCCTATCAAGATCTTATGCAAACATACCCCTTGAGGATGATCCTCTTGAGGAGGAAGGAGGTGAAAGAGGTGGAGGAACTCAAGTCGCTCGGCCTAAAAAGAAGGCGAAAAAAACGACAAAAGGTGCAACACAATATTACAAATTAAAAGAATGTTCGATGCTTTTTTGTGATTAACTTTCAAATGGTTGACTATGTATATTACTTTCTTGATTAGGTAAAGGAAAAACTCCAATTAATGTTGAGGAGGAGGAGTACTCCAATTCTGAGGATGGAAGCAATGATGAGGTTGATGATGATGTGCATTTGAATTTTATGGATGATTCCGATGACGATCCAATGAGTAGTAGAAGCAGTGACGACGACGATGGCAGCGACAACACTGTTGAGGGGCGAAAAGACTGAAGTTGATTCGTTGAATCAATATTGATGATTAGTGATTTTGATGTATCACATAATAGTGATGGAACATATGTTGCATTAATTTCATGCTTGTGTCAAACTTTGTTTCCTACTTTATGGTTTCTTTTCTAATTTCGCAATTGTATTTGAACTTCGGACAATCATAGTTGTAGTTCGTAGTTTGTATTGAACTTTAGGACAATATATTGCAGTATTTTTTGTTGTTAGTATTTGTTCCAATTTATTTTGCTTTAATTTTAATTTTTCTTTCCAAAAAATTGAGGCTTACGCCTCGACCGCCTCGAGGCTTACGCCTCACCTCACATTTTGGGAAAATGCCTCGGACCGCCTCACGCTTTTTCAAACCATGCATACATCATGAGTAGGACCTGATCGACGTGTATAATATTTAGGTAATGACGAGACAGGTGGTTTTGATGGTGGCGGCGGTGGTGGGGATGATGTTGGCGTAACAACGGGGACAGGGATGGATGGTGGTGGACTCAGAATAGGAGGAACATAAGCCTCGTCATTAGATGTGGATGAGGCCAACCTGTCACCTGCAGGTGAGAAATACATAACAGACTCATTAGATGTGGATGAGGCCAACCTGTCACCTGCAGGTGAGAAATACATAACAGACTCAAAAAATGTAACATCAACACTGACAAAGTATTTCCTGTTTACGGGATCATAACAACGATATCCCTTTTGATTCCGAGAGTAACCCACAAAGACACACTTGACAGCTCTAGGTGAGAGCTTGTCAAGTCCAGGAGACAACTGGTGAACAAAAGCAACATCACCAAAAACACGAGGGGTAAGAGAGAATAACTCCTTGTCAGGAAAAACAATAAAAAGAGGAATTTTCTCACCAATTACCGAGGACGACATACGATTCACAAGGTAACAGGCTGTAAGAACTGCATCTCACAAAGAAATAGGCGCACAACTCTGGATAAGCAGGGTTCGAGTAATATCAAGAAGATGGCGATGTTTTCTCTCAGCAACTCCATTTTGTTAAGATGTGTAAGCACATGTGGTTTGATGAATAATACCTCTTGATGAAAAGAAATGTGAGAGAAAACGAGTGCAAAATTCCAAAGCATTGTCCGTGCGAACATATTTGACATGAGAGGAAAAAATATTTTTCAATTATAAGATGTCTAATAACATCCCCTACTTCAGATTTGTTCTTTAATAGAAACATCCACGTTAAACGAGAGAAATCATCAACAACTACAAGATAAAACATGAGTCCCTGGTAATCAGGAACACGTCTCGGACCCCAAATATGACATGAAATAATTCAAACGGGGAGCTACTACTCCGACACTTACGACAAGGGAAGCTAGCTCGATGGTGCTTTCCCAACTGACAGGCTTCACACAGAAAGGAAGAACTTGGAGGAGTCTGAGGCAAAAGATGATGACGCATCTTCTGAAGCGGGAGGTGACCAAAGCGTAGATGCCATGTATACGGAGAGACTGATCCGGCTGAATAAGAGGAGACGTCAGCATAGGAATTCCGGACCAGACGATAGAGACCATCCTGCTCATAGCCACAACCAATCACCCTGCCCGTTAGTATGTCCTGAAATATAAGAGAAGATGGGTCAAATATAGCGTGACATTGCAGACCCTTTGTAATCTGACTAATAGACAGTAAGTTCATTGAAAAATCAGGAGCATAGAGAACATTCTGTAAATGCAAGGAAGGCGACAAGGTAATCTCCCCCTGTCCAACAATGGGTGAATGAGTCCCATCGGCTATTACCACTGACCGTCCTGGTAGAATCTCCCTGTATGACATGAGTCTATCTTTGTCGCGACAAAGATGATGTGTTGCACCAGAGTCCATAATCCAATCTGAGACATCTGAATTATGACATGATGGAAAAACACAAGCACTACCTGAGGTGCTAGGAGAGGCAGAAGTATTGGCAGACTTTGAAGCAGCAATATCTAAAGAACCTCCTGGAGAATTTATAGATAAGGGAGACATAATATCGTGCAATCTCGCCACGAGCTTCTCGAACCTCTGATCCGAAGTAGATGCCAACGAGGATGCAATATACTTGGCTACTCGCGTCGATGCCGAAAACCCATGCCTAGAATAGCATGTATCCTCAGAATGGCCTGTGCGATGGCAAAATGTGCATGGCTGTCGAAAATGACCACCTCGACCACGAGGTCCATGGCCAGGAATGAAGACGGACCACCTCTCCCTCGGGATGCAGCCATAGCTGAGGATGGTGGAGTAGAAGTGCTGGAAGCCTTCGGTAGACTACCTCCATAGAAGAAATGGTAGCATCGACAAGTATCTGTGATCGGGCAGCATCATATTCAGGATCAAGAGCCGCAAGCAGGACCTCCACCATGGTAGCATTTCTAAAAGTCTTCTGCTGCTCGGGGGTGGCCGTGAGAGGGATAGTAACTGTAGAGTTTCTCAAACATCCCCCGTAGGGATGTATACAAGGAATGTAGTGGCCATCCATTCTGCTTCATGGTGAATACGTCGTGTTGGAGCTGTAACATCTTCATCTCATTTCACACCTGCGAATAAGTTGCCACCAGTATGTCCCATATCGCCTTAGCGGTGGGCTCATGGAGAACATCATTAGCAGTCTCCATCGACAACGTGCCTGAGAGCCAGACCTTGACATATGAATCATCAACCTCCCAGGAGGCATAGATCCCAGTCTTCTCTGCCAGTTCTTCCTCGGTAAGAATGTGTTTCTTACCGTTCGACTTCATGAAGCTCATGAACTGCATCGCTCGCCCAAAGCTCATAGTTCGTCCCATCCATCTTGACTATTGGCGCGGGACCTTTGAACGTGTCTATGGAGGGGCAGGGCATATCGACTTTGTTTTCTGACATGTCGCCGGAGACGAAGAACTAGGATTTGTATATTAAAAAGACAAGTGTCGACATAAACTTCATAGGATTTGAGTGCATATGTAGACTTTACGCACTCAAATCCATTGAGATGGCGAAGGGGGCGGCTGCGGCAGAGGCCTACAAGGGTGGGGGTGGTTTGCCGATGAGAGAGGGCCCGACGGTGGAGGGGGACCGGTGGGAGAGGAGGGGCCGGCGGGAGGTGAGAAGGGGCCCGGCGGGAGGGGGCGACGGCAGCGGCGGTGGTGGCAACGTTGGGGAGAGAGGGGGCGGCGGTGGTGGGAAGGGTTTAGATTTTAGGGTTTTGGCTCTGATACCATGTTGGTGGAAAGAGTCTATTATTCCATAGAACCCTAGGCTCTCTTATATAAAGAGAACCCATGGGTAAATTACATAAGAAGCTACCAAGAAAATAAAAATAACATAAACGATACACCGACTACATAATTATCTCTACAAGGGGGAGTGTTGGAGTATTTGGTTGTGTGCCTCTTATGTTGTAGATGGGTAAATGGATACCTTCAGGATCCATTTACCCCATCCTAGTGTTTAGTCCCACATCTACCGGTGGTGGGACTAGGAGGCTCTGTGGAGGCTATATAAGGAGCCCCAGACCTCCTGTATCCATTGAGAAAAGCAATAGACTATCAGCCCTCTGAAGCGTTCTCCCATGGTTTCATCCCCCTCCTTAAGAAGTAGGATTCCACGTAAAATCCTGTGTTCTTAAAGTTTTACTCTTTTATTCTAATACGCTTCCGCATTCCCTATTTGTTAACAGGAACAGGGTTCCAATTCTAGACGGATGATTGGAGCGAGGGTGGGACGTTGGACGTGATGTTCAAGCGACTCAAATCATTGGCGAAGCACCCAGATTGCTCGGTGACAGATGTCTGGGATGGGTGTTCTTTCTATCCTGAGTTTAGATATGAACTTCTATATCAACGTTTGAAGGAGCTTATGACCATGTTGGCGGAGCTTAAGGCGACCAGTCCCACAGATGGTCGCCATTGCTGGATTTGGTGTGACGGCTCCTTTTTAGTAGGGAAGGCATACAAGGCTCTGAAAAGCCCGATGGTGTTTGACCCGGGAGGGTGCAAGGCGGACTGCAGACGGATTTGGAAGTTGAATGTTCCAAATCGTGTGAAGATATTCCTGTGGATCTTAGGAAGGGAAGATTGCTCACCAAGGAGAGATTTGTGTGCCTCTTTCAGACGGAGGATTTTGCGTGGCCTGAGTTTTTAGAGGAGGTTGTGAATGTTGATCAACTCTTCTTCAGTTGTGAGAGATCTGCGAAAGCTTGAAAAAGACTTGGGAACCGTATGGTGCGGTCTGATAGTGTTGATAGCTTCTGGTGCTCCATTTGGGTGGAATGGACTGACATGGACAAGGAACGATCGAGGTGTGTGGTGGTGATATGGGCACTTTGGTTGGCTAGGAACATAGTAGAATTCCATTAGGATCAATTCTATGTTGAAAATGTGGTGGCACATGCTAATGCGATGGTGGAAAGCTGGAATCTACATTATGTAACCTACTCTCATGTATTTATTCGAACTTATAGTAGGCTTGTAATAACTTTTGATGATAAATAGTGAAGTTTTTGAGCACCAACCTACATAGTAGAGGGCCTTTTTTCTTTCAAAAAAATCTCTTTTGTTGCATGAGCCATCATCCAGTATCTTAAGCTCGAGCGAGATACCACTACTTGTTTCGTGTTCATCCATGTGACAAAATTACTGTAAGGTAAGTAGGAGAATTAGAGTTGGATTTCCTAGCTACAAGCCACCTCGTAAAATATAGAACATAATAAGAACCAATATTGAGTGATCAATATACTGTGATGAATGGCTAGATCTAGGGACAACCTTGGTATACCTGAATACCATCATGACTACGTCTAATAGACCACCACCTACATAGGCTTGCTCATGAACTGAGAAAATTTTCATACCGCAAGGGAGATGATAAGTCCAGTGATAATGATATGTCCCACAGATCAATGAAATTACACCTCATATACAAGCATGCCCTCAAATGAATGAGTCGTAGGATCCACAGAAATCCACCATAGAAATCTGGAATAGGTTTGGCGCCTAACATGACATTCTCTTGCAAAAGATCAACACTATTTCTTCTGAAACGGAACTAGAGTACAACCAAGAGTTATCTCTAGCTTAAGGAAATATCTAAACGGGCACATATCCTTAATCACAAAGTGATCTGCAAGTATATGATTCACTTATATGATCTCCTACTCCTCGTCACCATTTAGAACTGTCATCGGCATGGACTAATATAACTATAGTGCATCTAACCTCCTATTAATATTGTACATAATCTAAGAATAATCTAGCAAAGTTTGTGCTCTCAAACACCTTCTGAGCTTCTGACACCATGCCCTATGACTCTATTTGAGGTTATAATGGTCTTCTACAACAAGCAAACCTTTTGATACTCCCCTTAAAGCTTGAATCCAAGTGGTTGCTGCATATAAATGACCACCTCAAAAAACCTTTTGATACTCCCCTTAAAGCTTGAATCCAAGTGGTTGCTGCATATAAATGACCACCTCAAAACATTCATAGAAGAATGTACTCTTCAAATCCAGTTGAGGTAAAGTCCAACAATAATGAGCAACTAAAAGAAAAATCCAAAGAGTTGAAATCGAGCCATATGAGAGAAGCGATTAATGAAATCACCCTCCTTTAGTCAATGTGTAACTTCTAGTTACTAGCCATGACTTATAATGTGAAAGCATTCCATATGTGTTGTGTTTTATAGTTAACACCCACTTGGAATCAGCCATCCTGCAACCCTTAGATAGATCTACCAATGTCAACCATTACCACGTAATGGCTATCCTTTCTCTTTTTGAGAGATAAAAGGTTGTATACTTGACGAGACCCATTAAATTTAGAAACTAAGATGAATTCACATATATTATAAACTTAATCGCTCAGTAAACATTTTAGAACATGATTTAATTTTATATGAGATAGGACATATACATGCATATATTTATATACGGATGTTTGTTATTACTGTTTTGGAGTTTATTAAAGATACCGATTTTGGAGTTTATTAAAGATACAGATTGATGCAGCGTGAAATGGAAATATAGGACTACATTTATTTAATTTTATCCGTTAATTTTATTTACGTTTATTTGAGTCGTCGTATTTTTAATTAAATAAACGGGATAGCTTGTGATCTCAATTAGTTAGAGATTTGAATTTTAAATTAGTCGGTTAGTCGGTTAGAGTCAACTTAGGATAATTAGTTTGAATTTGAATTTGAGTTGCTATTTTTGTAATCCCATCCCTCCTGTATAAAGGGATGATAGACTAGTTATCTAGACAGTTCAGTTGATATGAAAAATTGAGATTTTATCTCTATCTCCATCTCCGTCTCTCTCTCTCCTTCCCCACGTGGTCTTCACGATTCCCTTCTCCAACATCCCTCGTTTTCTGATGAGCTTCTTCTCTCAACCCTTCCATTATCTTCTCCACCGAAAAATCCACCCCCAAATTATTTTCATCAACGTCGCGCAATTTTCCCATTTGCATCAATTGGTATCAGAGCATGGCTTACAGATCGTCCTCACGATCTGTTGATACATACAAAAGTTCACGCAATCATCATGCAACGAAGGGCCATCGTTCATCGGAACGAAAACGACGATCCAACGAAGATTGCAACGAAGGGCCCTTCGTCGAAGTATAGGGCCGAATTATCAGGAGATCCCAGATCTGATTCCGCCACCGGAATCGATTCCGCTGCCCCCTCCGGCCATCCCGGCACAACCCCAGCCAGGCCAGGTAACCCCCCTAACCACCCTAACAGCCCCTCCGTCATCCCCATATCCTCCCACGGCACAGCCCCCGGCCACAGCCCCGCCACCTTCCCCGCTACCCCTCTCTCCCCGTAACCTAACCCATCCCCTACCGCCGCCTCCCTCCCTTCTCATCCCTCTCCCTCTCGCCGCCGCCCCCCCCAAGGTCCCTCCACCTTCTCCCGCTACTCCCCAGCATCGCCTTCACCATCCCCTTCCCTCCCCTCTGGCGCCGCCTCCCCTCCAACTTCGACCCCACGCACACGCGGCTCCGCCGACTCCAGTCGCGCCCTCCCCGGCACTCCTCGCCCTCCCGCGCGTAACCCCCGCGCTCCCTGCCCCCCCCCCCCCCCCGCATCACCGCCACCACCCCTCATACCTTTCCCCGCCACTTATGCGCCGCCAACACGCCCCAGCGCCACCTTCGGCCGCAAACACCCTCCGCCGCCCCCACGTTCCTCTGCGGCAACTCCCCACAGCAGGTCGCCGCCGTCGATGCCTACAGGGTGGAGAAACCCTTACGGGTGTTGTTTCGGCCACAAGAACCGAATCCCTCAATTTCAGGGTTTGGGGTTAAATTGGAAAAATTGCAAAATAAAATTCCCTAACACCTTTATTTGCAAAAAGGCCAAAGGCAATAGGAAAGTGAGCAAGGATGAGGGGGTGCGAAATTTGCACCCACACCCCCGGCGGCAGAAATATTTAAAAAAAGGGGCTACAAAGCAGAAATCTGGAGACCCTCCTTATCTAAATAGGACTAGGGCCTTGGGCTTCCCCTATATAAGGACCCCCTCGCTTCATTCCTTGGACACATCTCCTCCCCTCCTCTCCTTGTGTCATTATTTCGCTATGGATGCTCCGAAGACCATGTTCTTCATGCCTCATCAATTCTTCGATCATCACAAGAGGACGACAATAACCACGGAGACGCAGCCGTTCGCGCCACACATGTTCTTCAACCACGAAGGCCGCGTCATCCACGCCCGCGTATGGACTCCGTCGTTCGCTCCACACCAATTCTTCCAGAAGATAAATGAGCACGCCGATTCGTCCTCCAAGCCAGCAGATCCCGCAATTCGTCGGGAGACGAATTTTTAAAAGCGGAGGAGAGTTGATGCAGCGTAGGGCCCAAGTATAGGGCCGAATTATTAAATAAATTTAGTGATTAATTTTATTTACGTTTTTAAGTTGTCGCAATTTTATTTAAATAAAGAGATCGCGTGTGATCTCAATTAGTCTTAATTTGAATTTCAAATTAAGTAGTTAGTCGGTTAATTAGTTAGAGTTAATTTAGGATAATTAGTTATTTTCCTATTTTTGAAATCTCATCCCTCCTATATAAAGGGGTGAGGGTCCAATGTATTAGAGAGTGGAGGAGGAAGAAAAATTGAGATTTATCTCTCTCTCCCTATTCTCTCTCTCTCTCCCCGTGATCTTCACGTTCTTCCCCAAAATCCCTCGTATTCCCGACGAGTATTCTTTTCTCAACCCCTCTAATTCTCCTACCAAAATCCACCGCCCAAATTATTTTTTTTATCGACGACGCGCCAAAGTTTTGTTTGCATTAGAGTTGCTGGGCACGCTGCTTGATTTCCAGTCAAAGTTTCGAGATTGGATGGCTGACTTCAAGACCCTATGCGCGGCCGCATCAAAATCTCCCACTACCGATGCCGCTGTTCAGATTTTTGACGAAGAAGAACTCGTCGTCAATGACGATGTGCTCGCTATCCAGGTTACTCCAGAAGGGAAATATGATGAAACGGCCGTTGTCCAACCCATTTCAGAGGAAAAAGATGTCGTCGCCAAAGATTTGTTCGCTGTCCAGGCCATTCCGGAAGAAAAAAGTCGATCCGACTGCTGTCCAGGTCATTTCAGACCTGCAATCAGAGGAAAAGAGGACTCCATCAGCCTCTGCAACCCTCCCAAGGGTTCCCGACAACACTCCCATGCCTCCGACCTCTCCCGTCACAACCAACGCGCCGCCATCGACCTTCCCTGCCCCACCACCCCCGCCGCCACCTCCCGGCTTCACCCCCGCACCCTTCCCCACCGCCCGCACATCCCCAACGACCCAGCCCCCGGCTCCCACTGTCCCCCGCACATCCTTAACACCCCCTCCCGTCGTAGCCCACACACCTCAAGTCCCATCCCTCGCCCCCACCCTTCCCCGTTATTCCGTACCGCCCCTTCCACCTCTTCCCATTGCCATCACCATTCCGCAACTCCTTCCCTGCAGCCCGCGATGCCACCCGATGCCGCCGTCAGCCGACCGCGAGTCCTGGCTACGCGATCCCTGCGTTACCGCGTGCCGCAACTATAGAAGAACTGCGCGCCACCGCCCGCACGAGATCATGTGCAACTACCCTGGGGCAAACCTGAGCCGCCGAGGCTACTGGAACCCTAACCCTAGGATTCAACGCCGCCCGCCAGCAACTATCACGCACCGCCGCCCCGTGCTCCCATCATGCGGCCGCCTCCAATTTAAGAAGGGTCGAACCCTAACAAAATTTGAGGGTTTTTACTCCATCGGGTCCCTTGACAATAGGAGTAAAGGGATATTTTGGGAATATTTCAAAGGTCCCCCCTCCAATGCTATTTTACCCAACGGGCCAAGTGGAAAAGTTAACTTATGAGTTTTTAAGTGAAAGGGGTAGAATATTTGCAGTCGTACCCCTCAATGGAGAAAAATTATAAACGTAACATGGAAAAGGAGCAAATTTGGGAGGTCCGATCAATCAATCGATATGGAATTCTCCACCAACAGAGCACGAAGATTCAGCAATTCATCGGGAGACGAATTTTTCAAGCAGAGGAGAGTTGGTGCAGCGTGAAATGGAAATATGGGGCTGCATTTATTTAATTTTATCCGTTAATTTTATTTACGTTTATTTGAGTCGTCGTATTTTTAATTAAATAAACGGGATCGCATGTGATCTCAATTAGTTAGAGATTTGAATTTTGTATTAGTCGGTTAGTCGGTTAGAGTCAACTTAGAATAATTAGTTTGAATTTGAATTTGAGTTGCTATTTTTGTAATCCCATCCCTCCTATATAAAGGGATGATAGACTAGTTATCTAGACAGTTTAGTTGATATGAAAAATTGAGATTTTATCTCTATCTCCATCTCCGTCTCTCTCTCTCTCCTTCCCCACGTGGTCTTCACGATTCTCTTCTCCAACATCCCTCGTTTTCTGACGAGCTTCTTCTCTCAACCCTTCCATTATCTTCTCCACCGAAAAATTCACCCCCAAATTATTTTCATCAACGTCGCGCAATTTTCCCATTTGCATCACGAATGATACATCTCACCTCATTAACGACCCCACTGCATATCATAGGAAACATAGATCCATAGATCCAAATTATTAGTCACATAAGGCATCCATGTATAATCATGACATGTAGGGCTACGCAAGGATGCGCAAAGGATGGAGACGTACATGACAAGAGGCAAACACGGCACGAGGCACTAGACACGTGAGGCACATTAGCACTAAGGCATCCATGTATAATCACGACATGCAGGGCTACGCAAGGATGCACAAATGATGGAGATGTGCATGACAAGAGGCAAACACGACACGAGGCACTGGACACATGAGGCACATTAGCACTAAGGTGCGAGGCAAGGCACAACAAGCAAAGTACTATGAATGCAGCATACGGGGAAGTGAGAGTCGAAGAGAAGGGAGTAAGCAAATGATGGAGAAATCTTAACACAATCCTAGGATTCACGTTCAACTACCATGTGAAAGATATTAGATGCTTATTATTTCTCAGATGGATGTTAGGAAGGAGGAAGTTTACAAAGAACCAAAAGGAGACAGTAAGCACCTCAACTAACTAATAACATCATAATATAACACTTATCAATGGAAATTAGGGACAAGCAATCAAGAAGAGTGACACATTCAAGGTTCCCTAGATTTTCATAAGATCAAACTAATCATATACTTATCAAAGTACTCCGCAAATGGTATTTTCTTAAGACGCTATGTGGCCCAAGAAACTTCTAACGTGGTCCTTTTTGTAACAATGGGAAATGTAGTTTACCACCCATCTTATTGCTAGCTTCATAGTCGGAAAGCAACGCAAGCAACTTAAGTTGCAAATATTGTCACTACAGAAACTTGTTTAGGCTCTCTACCTATAGCCTGAAGATTCGTTAGGCTTCTTTCATTCGTATATCCAAGCTCAAAGTTTTCATTTGCAGTTTGATATTGGACGACCTGAATTAAAGTTCAACAAACCTAGTCATTCCTTCTTGGCATATTATGACATGTCAGAGCATCTCCACATGGTACCGGCCATAAACCTCCTTTGGTCAAGCGGTAACAAGCTATACTTCGAGCTCATCATGTTTTCTTAATGAGTTCACTTCTATATGTATTTTTATAAAGAAATCAGTGTTAAGTAGATTATTTCATGTCCCTTATTAAGAAAGGCGGTTCCTCTCCTCGGAGTTCCATCCCGATCTTCATGCCTCTTTCTCAACTGGGGGAGTATGAGTTAGCCTTTGAGGCATCATCTCTCCAAGAGAAAACTGCAAACCTTACCGGGTAGGCGTCCAGGGCAACGGGTGCGAGGGAACTCCTCAGGCACTTAAGGGCCTTATCCCGATCCTCCTCCTTCCCGCTCCGCAACAGCTCCACGAATCTCTATCCATTCCAACAACAAAAACAGATAAACACGTAATCACGACCGCAAACGAAAATAATAAACAAACCATCCATGGCCTCCACGCATCCGGATGCACACACCTGCTTCTGCAAGCGAAACAGAAGGCGGTGGTCCTCGAGCACCTCCGGCACGCGCGCCCGGAGGAGCTCAATCGCGGCTTCGACGTCGCCGGACTCGACGGCGAGGCGGATCCGGTGGATGAGAAGACGCGATTGGAAGGTGGAGGAAGAGGGATTGGCGTCGTCATCGATGATGAGGCGCTCCGATCGGGCGAAGTCGAGGATTAAGGCATCGAGGGCGTCCCAGTTCACGGGAGTGGAATCCATTGGGCGGGGGCAGGTTGTTGCGGTTGCGCCTCCCCGATTGAGAGCGATCTGATGGAGGGAAAACGGGATAGCGAACGGAGGAGCCTTATATAAGGGGGACGTGTGGCGGTGGTGACGTGTAGGCTTGGTAGTCTTGGTGGATCTCTCTGTTCTCTCTATTGTCTGCGGATGGGACTACTACGTAGGTGCTTGTTTCTCCTATTTCTAACTTCCGGATTGTACCTTCAAAGTGACCTACGGAGAGTCTGATTATCTGTGGTATTATGAATATTTAATGATGATATGGTACGAATGTTATTGCTTAACTCAACAATAAATCCGGAGGCGAACACCACAGTGATGCTTGATGTGATCAATTGGAGTTGAAAATGACCTCGCGTGTCTTTTAGCTATGGCAAAGTTTATTATAGAAAATTTTGCATTAATTATATAAGTTGAGTACGTGCACGCTCTTCTTTGATGAGAGCGGAGACCGTCCTAAAATGTTGCTTTGTTCCTAGGCAGAACGATATCACTTAATTCTCTCAAGAACTTTGTCTTGACTGAGTCTAGTGGTCCAGAAAGTAAAGATTAAATGGATTGCAATAAAAATTAAGTTGAGCTCATATCGAAAAATGATTAATAGATGATGCGTTAGAACTTGTCAAAGATGAGATGGTGATTAAGTAGTGTAGTCGTCTAATATAAGGTAAAGGATATTCAGTCAACATCTATAACATATACTAATACCCGATTTCTCTCCCAACGACAACCACGTGGCCTCCCCCTCCGATTTCAGACTCGCTTCCCCCCTCGCTCTTTCCGTCTCGGCTCCTTTTTTATTTCAACTGCCTATCCTCTCTCTGGGAGACCTCTCACACCTTTGAGATATTTTATTATTTTTAATAACTATTATTATTGGTGATAGTATTATCTTTGATTTGCTATTTTCATTTTTTTGCTATATTTTATTAATTACAAGACTATAACAATAAGTATTAAGTGATGTTTTATTTTAATAATTATTAAATTAGCAACAATCACTTTGAATTCTAATAAAATAATCAATAAATAATCGATGTTATATAAACTTTTAATGATGCATATGGGATTTAATTTTAAATTATGAGGAAAATAATTTTACAATAAATAATTTTTGTTATTGTAAATTATCATCAAAATATAAACAATTATGTTTTAATAAAAAATCAAAGATTTATAGACAATGTGAAAATTTTGATACAACATATCAATTTTATTTCTGATATTTTTTTTCAAATCCATGACGCACAAGAACGACTTCCTCGCTGATGAGGTCCTCGACCTCGCTCGTGCTTTTGGCTCTGTCCCCATCGAGATTGACCTCACCCCATGCCCCAGAAAGTTTGCCGCCGAATGGCTGAGATGAACATCACCATCATCGGCATCACCGTTGATGATAAGAATGCATATCTTTGTGTACAAAACTATTTAACCATTATATCAATTTTTGTTCATGTGAAGTTTTACTAGACTTACTTATATCAGATACATGTAATCAAACTGAGTTGTAGGTTTATATATATAGTTTGCATTTATTATGTTTTTTTATTATTTTGTTCTCTTAGCATTTCCCGAAATTATTACATGTTAGATCATTAGTTTGTTGCTATGTTTTGATAGATCAGACACATCTTAACCTAACATCCGTAATTTTGTTGGTTTTTCTTTAATTATGAAAACTGATGAGAATTTATAGTCTTTCTTTCATTATAATCCCACAATAACACAAGATTAAAAATATATAAGATAATCATTAATCTTCATGTTAAAAATAAGAAATGTATGCCAACGAAGGGAGATAAATACTTGTAGATGTCAGTGACGATAAAATTATTAAAAAAATTTATTATTGTGTTATACAAAGCTTCAATAAAAATAAACATCACTATATTGATTTTTGAAGTTGTTTGCTTGGTCATGCTAGATCAATAATAAAACTAATGACTTTAAATTTTTTTATAGAATTTTTTCATATTTTCCCCATGTATTTGCTAGTATATACGATGATGATGATGAAGTTAAATACGTCATTATATATGAATTAACAATGCTATTCTTATTTTATTTTATGTATAATATTTCCTTTATATTTAGATTAATCTTCTATGACAACTTAAGGATAAACTACTATATATTGTTTTACATATTTTATCAGCATTATTACAAATTAATACAGCCCGCGGCGGAGCGCGGGTATGCTCCCTAGTGTGTGCTAAAGTAAAACAACTGATATAACCTAAACAAAGTAGGATTGTTTGACTTAAATTCACGAGCGAGGACCAAATAACGATGCTTGTGACTATACATGTATCTTGTTAGCTATTAGCATATGATATATTATCGTTCTATGTGTATGATAAGGGATGAAGTCATGATTTTTTAAATCGGAAGTGAACTATTTGTCTATTTTGAATTTCATTGGTTGTATAATTTAAAGAAAATAAACCATTTGGCACTAATATATACACTTTTCTACGAAAATACCTCTATAATGTATGATTTTACATAAGTTCCTTGCAAGCACTATACTAATAAAAATTTCTCTACAAAATTCTTCATCTTTTACAAAAGTGCACTTTCATTGGTGTGGTTTTAAGTAATGCTATCAAATCTAACAATCTTGAATAAGAAAATATGTTTTATTGACGTTATAATTTTTTGTCAAATTTATCAAAAAATACTTTCATATTCATCGTGTAGGAGCTGCAGTTAGACCTAATCAAAGTGTAGGCCGAGTCGGGCCATAGGTCGGGCCGAATGAGCGGGGGTTCTAAAACCCCCTGTCAAGGTCCCGGGCTGGGTCAGCCCATGGGCCATACTTCAAAGCCGAAGCTCGGGCCATGTCTAGGTCGGGCCGGCCCATGGGCTGAAAGTAAAGTATTTTTCTCATTTTTTAATCTAATTTATAAAGATAAATAAGGTTTTGAGCATCATCTAATCATTTTAAATCTAAGTAACTATAAAAATGATGTAAATTTGATAATGTAAAACAAAAACTTGAATTATATTATGTAAAATGTAGTTTTTAAATACATATTTTTATATTTGTGGGTCGGGACGGATTTTATGGCACATGTCCACAGTTCGTCCAATTGACGGAAGGCCAAAGAGTGGGTCAGGTCGGCCCATTCATGGAAATCTCTTGGCCCAAGCTCGACCCATGGACGGGTCGGGCGGGTGGGCCCCTGGACCATTGACCAGGTCTAGCAGCAACATATGCAAATTTCACTAGCAACTTACCGTGTTATTGAAGGAGTTCATAACTCGCACATCATAGAAAAGTGAAAATGCAAATAAATTTGCATACAAAAGGTGTTCATCATATGAACACTGATATAATGCATAACAAAAAATTGATGCGAAACCACAAGGTTCAGGAAACAATTTCCAAAATCATTTCGCATATCCAAAAAGAGTATTTAGGAATATATATTGAAGTGTGCATATCTAAAGGAAGAGACCTCATGAATCAAGTCCAATCTTGTGTAATTTCTCTAGCAGATGTGATGATAACTTGTGTGGCTTCCTGCAAACTGGATATCCACTTCTCCCCGAAGTTATCCATGTAAATAAAAGATTAAGTAGATATTTATCTCTTGATTTCGTCACACAAAATTAAGTCCCATATACACGAAGTATGGAGAAGAAGATGATTCTCTCTCGCAATGGACTAAACAAACGAAGAGGAGATGATGGCAAGGTGGTGGATGACCAAGGGTTGGAGATGGGAGAGAGGAGGACGGCCAAAAGGAGAGAGTTGTGTATCTCTTTTCTATTAATTTTCAAAACTACAATATGGCTCTCATTGAATTGAAGAATAATTGTCAGAGGCAAAGCCCTATCTTACATAGCATGGTGTAGAAGTCCATAAGGAGTCCTACTCCTCATTATGGACATCCATCATGGCTCTCTCTCTATGTTCATTTGATGTCTATGTAGGAGTCTTTCCTATAAGGGTTGGCTAACAATTTAGCCCAAATAATCATTAAGATAAATACATAGAAATAAGAAAGTGCCTACAACAGTTAGGGCTACCATGGTGGACGCCCACCTTGAGATATACTATGATTTTTCAATCCCAATAAAATGATATGATATTATGGTTCAATTATCCTTAGATAAACTAAATATTTAGGCCATAATTGAGAAATTTACAAGATCATCTCCCAATTTTATGAATCCAATTCATAAGTTCAATATAAAATGTAAATCTAATTTACATTTGTGAAATCGTTTTCACATGTACTTTGAAAATAATATATAAATAATATTCATATAAATATCAAGAGGTTAGGGAGCCTACGTCATGATATAGGTAACTTACCTACACCCACCCATTTTCCCTTCTTTTTTGTATTCTTTTGAAATGAACTCATGATGATTTACTTAAAAATATTAAGTGGAATATGTGTTTCAAATTTCATGGAAAACATGTATTCTTAACATGTCCATCTGCATGGGTCGATTTCTAAAATTTTGAGACCATTAAAATTTGATAATATAGATGGAAGGGATAGAAGTCTTAAATTAAGTTGAAATTTGAATGACATCATGGTAATATATAGTGATCTAAATCCCCTTAAGTTCCATTTTAGAAAAATAAAAAAAGTGTAGGGAAAGGGACGGGTGTAGGTAAGTTTCCTACATCATGATGTAGGTTCTCTTTTCTCAAATATTAATTATTATGATTCAATATTCACATTAATTAATATCCAATAATATGATTCATATTTACACAAACTCTTTAAAAAAACCATTATCATTATAATTATTATTTTGATATCACAATGTACGAGTCCTAATCCAATTAGGACTCATGAGTTGAGGTCACGGATACTTGGAGATAATGTTGGAGAGATCATACAATCCATGTATAGTGACTTGAAATTTGGATATCCATCCAATTTCAAGATTTTTACCATTTAGGCATAACTGTTTGGATTCAATTAGATTAATCCCATTTCCATTTTCATATTGAAATGTTTCACACTCTATTTGACCTCGAAAATGGATTGCGGAAATGAGTTCCACTTCCATTTCCATTTCTAATCATTTGTCCAAATCATTTAGAGCTCGAAAAGAGGTTATGGAAGTGAAACCACCTCCATTTCCATCTTTATTTCGAAACAATTCTCACGTTATATGAGCTCAGAAATGGACCACGAAAACGAGGTCAATGATGTGAGATTAATGTAATTAATCCTCAATCATATAACCATAAAATGAAGTCAAGAAAATCTACTTGATTTCATCACTCCCTTGGAATGGAAGTGTCATGGTGTATGATCTATTGTGAACGCATCATTCCAGAGCATTACCAATACTTTGTCATCCGACACATGGAAGACTTACATAAACCTGAAGTTCAAATTCTTGTTTGATTGTCTCCTTCCAAGGTATATCAATAGATTTCAAATTGATAATTTGGGTGAAAATATTAATCATATGCTTTTCAAAAGTATATATTAATATTTCTAAATTCATGTCTCATTTCATAAATAAGATGACCATGCATGGAATTCTATTTGACCTAGAATATCTCATGAGCGAGCTCTGTCTCCCGATTCATCAAGTATGAACATGAATGATCCCTTTGAGAGATCATACATCTTATATGTCATCATATGCATATCAATGCAATAGTATATGGACCTTAGCTAGGTCTTCAATCTAATGATTTGTCTATTTATCTCCAGTCAAAGGATGTGCATTTGATCGTGAGAGTTACGATTCAAGTTCTAATTTATCTCAACCTCATTAAATCAACACTTTGATATAACTATTCCGGTGTCTTTGAACCTCTATTCTTATACAGAGTATTGGCATCAAGAGGTCAATCGAAAATCGATTTTTAGAGAAAGATTGTCATCTCTTTCACGGACTGGAGATCAATCCCGAATATCATATGATGCTATCAATTGTATCCTTATTCTTACTCTTTATATTAACAAATGCGAGATATTCAAGATGGTCATAGCACAATCTTAATTTGTACAGAGGGAACTTTAATTAAGTGCAAATACAAACATTCAATTCAGATGAAAACAATAGGTTTTATTGTATTACTGAATCACCAAGGGCTTATAAGTCCAACCATGGACAGAACTAGTGGGGGGCATGGAGGGGCACATGCTCCCCTAAATTTTAGGAAGTTACCTTTATATCATTGATATTGATAATAAAGTTATAGTGTTTGTTTTAATTTCCCATACTAAATATATCTTATAAGCTTAAAAATTTTAGCAACCTCTCCACAATTCTCTCATATATCTCCTTCGTGAAAATCTATCTCTTTCCATGCATATATTGTTCTTCCTCTCTCTCTCTCTCTCATTATAGAATACCACTCAACCTATTAGCCATGATTTAAAAATCGGAATGAATTGTCTAATCAAAATAGTTGGATTGGATGTTGTACTCTATCTTGTCAGTTCAACTAGTTCCATGAAATCATTATAAGAATCTAAAAAATGAGTTTAACTATTGATCGTCTTCGACTGAGTTAGACTAGTTTGACTCGAATCGAGCCATTACAAAGGATTTGGATGCTCAAATTTCCTCTTCCAAATCCTTAACCCCCGGATCCTCCTTCCTCCGATACATGTCTTGACGTCTAACATGTATGATATTAATATGTTAGGTTATAAAGAGTATGCCTTTTAGCCGAGCTCCTTTTTACATGCGCCAAGATGAGTCAATCTCTAGATATGACTATAATCAATTATTTATCATGTGTCCATTTGTATATACTATAATACTAGGAATATTTATCTAAAAAACCTAATATGTATTGTCTAAGTCAGGAACTATATGATTGGGATTATTACTCCAAATATTTTGATTAATTATCGACAATGATTCAACATGAACATTCTTAAACCTCGGATATTATATAAATCCGATCTTCATGATTTAGAATATCACTTCCATTGGCATGAATGATAAATTAAGCTCAATCTGATTTTTTAAGGTTGGTACAGATGATGATGTCATGAACATTGTGACTAATTTGACCCAATAGTCGAACTCGATTAAAGATCAAACCAATGACGGAATGATTTCAACGTTCAATCTAGGTTTTAAAACCTTATTCTCACCCTTTCGCTGTACATCTCTCTTTCTCCCTCTCTTCGTCGTATTTATCTCTCTCTCTCTCATTGAGAAAAAAGGAGTGTTGATATTGTCATCTATAAGCTATACAAATGTACTTTATTTATATTTTTATATTTTATATAGTCTCTATTTTGACCCTATGCTCCATATTTAAGTTTAGATATTTGTGTACAACTTTTCCCTAGTTCCTATAATCACATATACATTTTATATGAAACGTTTCAAAATCTTCTTGCTATATACGGTTTGTTCCAAATTTTTAATGAATATGTATGTATATGATGTTAAATAATATGATAAAATGGAGATTTTTTTTTAAAAATGAAAGCAAAAATCCCCCACAAGTGTCACACTCGCAAAAAATTCAAACTTAAGAAGTTTAATCAAATTGTCATTTTATACTGCTTTGTAATTACTCTATATATTACTTGGTGATATTATAATCAACAAATAAATAATTGTTTTACTTTGTGCCTTCTTTGAAAAAAGTTGCTGGCTCTGTCCCTAAGTCCAACAGTTATCTATGTGCTCCTCTTGGTGGAAGGCTCTCCCAAGATCCTTGTGTAACGGTCGTGACTTACCACTTTTACCATTCATGCAGTCAAGGATATTATATGCACCATTACATAACTTTTTGTTTTTACAAATATCTCTATCAAAAAAATATTGCTACCGTATTATGTGTATATATAATTACATCCCATTCCCTTGATTCCGAGATCACTTATCTATCTCATTGGTTATGTTTAAGACATAAGATTAAAACTCGTTGCACTCAACCTATTTTAGAAAAATGGAAATGATGGAGGAAACTAAGAGATCTATTTCCATCTATTTCATATAATCATTATTGCATTATTAAATGGCAAATTGAATGAGTTTTATTACTCCATTAACTTGCCTCATTGCCAACTATTAAAAAGACCATAAGGTCATAAAATCATGGGAGATGACAGAACCAAATTGGAGAAGAAGAAGAAGAAGAAGAGTGTGGATACGTGATCAGAAGGAGCCACAATGACCACGCCAAAGAAAGTCAAGCTTTGTACCAAAGGTATGTATCGCTTTAGGATTTCATATGAATAATGATCCTATCCGAAATATGACCTCTAATATGCTTTGGATTTGTAGGATATTAAATTACAGAATGATGAGAATAGGAAAATATGTGCCCTTTGAACTTTTTCACATAGCATACTCATAATACGGTGCTTGAACATTGTATTATATGTGGATCTTGGATCTAAGTTGTTGGAGATATTATTCTGAAATCTTATTTTTATATAAACAAAGTTTTTTATTGTAATTTTGGTACTAGAATTACATTTATCATATATCAACAGCTATAGTTTGATTATATTTTTAGCTAGTGTTACATCTCCATGCAGTTTAGTTTATTGAATAGCATATCATTTTTACCATTCACACAACCAAGGATATTATATGCACCATTACGTATTTTTTTGTTTTTACAAATATTTATATTAAACAAATTATTGCTACATTTATATTCTGTTAATTAACTTGTTACAGTTGATATGAATTACATATTATGTGTATAGATAATTACATCTCATTCTCTTGACTCCGAGATCACTTATTTATCTCATTGGTTACGTGTAATGCATATGATTAAAACCCGTTGCACTCAACCCATTTTAGAAAAATGGAAAGGACGGAGTAAATTAAATTTGATTAGAGTTATTCTGAATTACAGATTATTAATCTTATAATGGTATGCATATTATAGATATTATTACTGAGAATGAGTTATGTGAAAAAATGTATCAATGCTATGTTATATGTGATATTTGGTTTATCGACAATAATATATGTTTACAAATATAAAGTCATGATCTTGATGAAAGAATAATAATATGATAACTGTAAACAAAATTTAAGGTACAGACTCACAAAGAGTCACATGAATGACCGCAATGGGTCATGTTATCCTAAGGGGCAACGTCGCAAGAGGCGCATGGTTGCAAAGAACCATAGAGGCAAAAGCTATGTCCTCTACAGTTGTAGCTACACAAAGAAAAAGAGAACCTTCCTCTTGTTCATTTTTTGACTCAATTTTGGAGAGAGAAATTCTCTTCTATTATGTCTTTGGTTTTCTGTATTTTTTTGCAAAGCCATTAAGCACAAAAATGAATTGTTTACCACTTCTCATTATAAGAGAGTGATAGATCAGAAGGAAATATGGACCCCGGAACAGAAGAAAGGGAAAAGGCACCAAATCCGTATTCAAATCCCCACTGCCGCATGGGATAAAGGTCAGAGTATAGGGGCGACCTTTTCAAACTTTTGAAGTAAAAAAGAAGCCGAGATTTCTGAGAGTCTATATCGTCATTGCGCCAATAGAAAAATCTCGGGGAAGACGTTCCACAGCTGCTTGTGAGCTAGACTTGTCTGTCTGATCACTTGATTTATGAGAGAATCAATGAGAATAGCGGTGCGGCTCAGAAAAGGCATTTCCTGACGCTCCGATGCCCCACCTCTGTGGGGTTCTTCCTCCGCCTTGTGGTTCCGTTGATGTTTAATTAGCTCGGGATCTTTCCCCTGCCACCTTCACTATTGAGGAAATATCTGGTCAGCACCACCCGCTTCTTGGCTTTCGACTCTTGCTGACGACTACTAATAGCTAGGGACTGCCTCAACTGACTTTGTCATGTCATGCCATGGACCACAAGTGTCAACTGGTGAAAACGTAACAAGAGGGGTACATGAAAAGTTACGTAAAGAAATGGTTTATAAAGGTAAACCAAAACAAGTATGCAAGGAAATGGTTTATAAAGGTAAACTAATACAAGTATGAAAGAAAATGGTTTATAAAGGTAAACTAATACAAGTATGCAAGAAAATGATTTATAAAGGTAAACCAATACAAGTATGTAAGGAAATGATTTATAAAGATAAACCATTATAAGTATGTAAGGAAATGATTTATAAAAGTAAACCACTACATGGTATGCAAGAAAATAGTTTTATAAAATAACAAACCATTAAATGTTGTACAAGAAATGATTTAAGAAAGCAAATCATCACAAGTCATGCAAATTGTGTCATCTTAAAGAGGCTAACATGTAAGTGATTTATATGATAAAATAAACTTTTACATGCCATTAATCTTATGAAATATGCCCCACAAGATGAAAGAATGTATGTTATATATTCTTATGCATGTTACATCGTACACTCATGTTTATGAAAGAAGCTAAATTACACATGTTAGGGAACGAACTAGACGTGCATGAGAACAATTAGGCACACAATAATATTTTTTCCATGCAAACTCTAGTATATGAAATATAACGGGCTAAAAGAATGTTATGTTAGAATTCCCATGCACGGATCCCGATACATACTAGGTATTAGGATCATGTAAAATTATATTTATTTATTTTAGGTGAAGAACAAGTTTGACCAAGTACTCAAGTTCGTATGACAGACTCAACAAGACATTCAGCGTGGTATGAATAATACTTGGTTATGCTATATCTGTATATCCACTGGAACAGAGAGCCATGGGAGCAGAGAGCCATGTTGTGAAATTATTAGTTTTCTTTTACAACTATACCCTTATTGATGTTGTAATAATGGAACTCTCGGTTGAATTAGATTTTATGGATCTGTTTGAGAATGATTTTTATATGCTCGTTGATTACCATGTATTTTTTGATAACGGCTCGGGTCCGCAAATAAAAGTTGTACACTTCCACTGGTTAGCGTCATCCTTTATGTCACAAATGGTATCAGAGGTAGGGCTCCTCTGGATGTAGGATATCCACAACCGATCGTGACCCAAGACTAAGAAGAATAGAGTAAAACTTAGGTACTAGAGACAATTAGTTGACCCTTTGATTTTCTGACTTCAATAACCCCTCATTATGGAATTAAGCCGAGTAAAGGTCACGAGTCATCTCTGAATAATGAAATTGCCAAGGATACACACCAATAATTACTAGAGTTTATAACAATTATGACTTAGGGTGAAAATATCTTGCATAAAATTTTGGTGGATTAATTGAAGGCCTTTATTCTCAACAATCTGTTCATCTTATAAGGTAAATATGATATGAAGAAAGTTAAGCATTGGATGCATTAGATGGAGAATACTTTTGAAATTGCAGAATACGATAAGGAGAAAAATCTTTAAGAGGGCAAAGGAGTGATAGATTGAACACAATAGAATCCACTTTCCGGAGATGCTTTCCATTGAGTGAAGCAATTTTACTTTAGACACGGAAATAAGATGATCAAAGAGTATGTGATAATGATATTGAGTTCGAGAAGTAAGAGAAGTAAGTGAATTGTTCATTAAGTATACATGATCATCTCAGTTACATAACGAAAAAATATTGTTAAGGACTTTTCTTGATTTCTTTTCAAATGATTGTTCAATTTATCTTCTTATAGAGAATTGGATTTCTCCATTGATGTTATCCCATAAACATCACCAATTTTGAAAACTCCGTACACAATGAGTCTAACTGAATTGAAAGAATTAAAGAATCAGTTATAGTGAAAGTGGGATAAGGGAGATTTTTTTGCGTGACTCGATGAGTCTTCATAAAGAGCACTTATTTTCTTTGTAAAAAATAAAGATAGGTCTTAGTCTTTGCATTGGTTATTAAATTGTGAATAATATAACTTTGAGGGATTAACACCTACTTCTTGGAATCAATGATTTATTCACTTGATTAATGGAGAGAAAAGATCTTTCAAATTAACATGGAATAAAGGATAAGGACATTCTAGAAATAGCCTCCAGATTAATGATTGGCTATTGTGAATTATTTTATCAGGTATTTTGATCTCATAAAGTGCTCTTGCAACTTTTACAGAGCTTATGAATAGGATTTTTCGAGAAGATCATGATAAATTTATGATTATATTTGTCGATGATATTGTCTATATACTTTGATGATATGGAGAAATACCAAGCACATCTCTGTATTGTGTTCGAAATCTTTTGTTAACATTACCTCGGTGCAAAGTGCTCTAAATGTAACTTTTGATTGGATAAAATCACATTCCTTCGTATTATCATATTTAATGATGGCATTGAAGCTTATTGAAATAAGATGAAAGATATATTACTTTGGAGTCTATTGACAAAAATTTTAGAGATTCATAAACTTCTAGGGTGACAAGGTATAATGGATATGAAGTCATGATCTTGATGAAAGAATAATAATATGATAACCTTAAACAAAATTTAAAGCATGGACACATGAAGAGTCACATGAATGACCGTAAGGGGTCACGTTAGCCCAAGGGGAAATACCTTAAGAGGCGTATGGTTGTAAGGAACCACGTACAGAGGCAAAAGCTAAGTCCTCTACAATTGTATCTACATTGTCATATCATGCTATGGACCACAAGTGCTAGCAGTTGAAAACGTAACAAGAGAAGTACATAAAAAGTTACGTAAAGAAATAATTTATAAAGGTAAACCAATACAAGTATGCAAGGAAATGGTTTATAAAGGTAAACCAATACAAATATACAAGGAAATGATTTATAAAGGTAAACCAATACATGTATGCAAGGAAATTATTTATAAAGGTAAACCATTATAAGTATGTAAGGAAATGATGTATAAAGGTAAACCACTACATAACCATTAAATGTTGTACAAGAAATGATTTAAGAAAGTAAATCATCACAAATCATGCAAATTGTGTCATCTTAAAGGGGATAACATGCAAGTAATTTATATGATAAAATAAACTTTTACATGCCATCAATCTTATGAAATATGCTCCACAAGATGAAAGACTTGTATGTTATATATTCTTTTGTATATTACATTGTATACTCATGTTTATGAAAGAAGTTAAATCACATGTTAGGGAACGAACTAGACATGCATGAGAACAATTAGGCACACACTTGTATACTCATGTTATATTACATTGTATACTCATGTTATATTACATTGTATACTCATGTTTATGAAAAAAGTTAAATCACATGACCGGATATTTCTTCTCTTGTCCTACATGGAAGGCATATTTTAGTGTTGTGGGTAAAGGTTTGAGCTCAGGTAAGGTTTTATCATCAAGGAAGTCTGGCTCAATCGAATCTGGCTCTGTGATGGTAGTGGATGGATCTATCTGTGAAGTTACTGCCACCAACTCATTCGGTTCTGGAGTCGGATCGTCAAAAGTCTCCAAGCAATTGACAAAAGCCATGTCCGACTCGTCATCCTCATCTTCTGATTGTCCTAAAGAGGCAAGGACTGATAGGCCCAGCTGGGCCTCTACATCATCGAAGATGTAGGGGGATGCACTTTCTGCGATGTACTCATTCCTAAGGGTCTCACAAACTAACTCATGCACAAGATCTTCTCTATAGGAGAGAGACTCATCGGTGCTAGTTGGGTTCTGTCTCCATGGCCCAACGGTGTCTACATGAATACAATCTGCTTCGGAAGAAGAGCACTCGATGCTGGATTCTGAATCTGGCATCTTCCACCTAGTTTGCTTCATCTCAAGTTTCTTATCTCTGCATGGATTTTGGAACTGAATCTTCCCGATATTGTAATTAAATAAGGCCCCCACTATTCTGAGGAAGGGCCTTCCTAATATGATCTGAGAATTTCTCCAATTTCGAGGGGTCTCCATATCAAGGACTATAAAATCCAACATGTACTCCTGACCTTCGACTTTGATGATAATGTTCCTCAATTCTCCCTGAGACCTCTTGGTTGATTTATTTGCAAACTGGAGTAGTGCTCTGGATTTTCTAAGAGGTCCGAGATTAAGCCTCTCATAGAGGGCTGTAGGCATCAAGTTAATTGAGGATTTGTTGTCAAGGAGAGGGCGTGCAAACACAGTGTCATCGACATGACTCACCACGTAATGGGCACTCATGTCCCTTCATTTCCTTGGAAACACATTCTTTATTGCGTAAGTAGTGGCTACTGACAGAATGTGCTTCTCAACACGACTTTTGGTCTTCCTGTTGACCCTAGTAGGTGCGCATCTCACCTTAAGGTACTTCTGGAATACATGTGTCATGTCTACATACTTATCAAAAGGGATTGTGACATTGATGTATTTATTATAGAATTTTACCATCTCAGGGTCATCTTTTTGTATTTTTTAGTTTTCTTCTTTCCACCCTTAAGATCTCGGGGGGAAGGGATTATTGATGCTAACTCAGATTCCGAAACTGAAAGATCTTCATTGAAATTAGAAACTGAGTTCTTTACAGGACTCTGACACTGATACTGACTCTGACTCTGACTAAAAGGAAATTGCTATTGTGAAACTGGTGATGCATCTTCCATGTCTACTGGGACATCCTCCTCAGATGGAGGTATGGGTTCCTCATCGATTTCATCAGTCTCACTATTGATGCTATTCTCCTTCTTCTTTAAGGACTTGGAAGTCCTCTTCTTCTGTCGGTGGTGATGGTGGTGCTGCGCCTCTGCCTCCAAGTTCTCCTTAGGTAGAAGCTTGACGGCATCTTCCTCCGATGCCCGTGCCCGATCAGGTACGATCACTGTCCTTCTACTCCCGAGGGACATTTGATTAACATTATCGTACGAAAGGATCCCATGTTCAGATAGAGAGTTATCTGAATAGTGTACTTGATCTCTTGGTCGGTTCTGACCCTGATTCAGGCTATTTGGGTTGACCTGAACATGGGAGGGAATTGGGATCTTTGGCACCATTTACTGATCCTGAGTGCGTGGAACGCAGTTCACATCAATTCGGATATCCATGTAATCAATCTGCATCTACTGGACCCTATAATTCAAGGTCTGGATCGCCAAGGTAAGGGACTCCAATTCGCTTGTGGGTGGGGCTTGCCGCTACTGACTAGAGGACGAGCGTCTAAATTGGCCCTGTTGGCTATGTCAGTACTGCTGCTGATGGGAAGGTGGTGGAGGGTCCTGCTGGCCCGAGTGGAATGTGCGCTGCTGCTGGTGTTGTTGAGGCTGGTATCCTTGTCCAGGCCGGGACTGTACGAAGCGTGGTGCAGGGACGGAGCTGGTTTCGTGCTAAGCTAGGAAAGGTCGATGTGGCTGACCATTCCCTATCCCTGACTCTCTGTCGATGGGGTCATGGCTGTACCACAGCCCGTTGATCTCGAACACCTGTGGAGGCTCCTCGTATCCTGTCTCCACTTGTGGGGGTGCATGCTGCTCCTGCTGAGTGTACTGCTGCTCCTCTACCTAGCTACCCCGAGGCCCCTGCACCTGCTCCTGTACAAGATGGACTCGATGTACAGGCACATGTGGTGAAGAAGGGGCAAGTAGCCGGATCTTGGCTACCTTCTCAGTCAATTCCTCCACTTGTTTCGGCAATCACGAAAGTTCCGTAAGGTTAGTGACCCTCTTATGAATCTGCTTGACCATGGTTAACTTGTCAGCTATTATCCCCATGTTGGGAATGAGGTCGTCCGTCAGATCTACTACAATCCTCCTAGTTGTCTTGTTGGATAGGCTTGAGGGAGACAACCGATAGGCCTTGGTGGCTTAAGATCTGCATGTTTCCGCCATCTGCTCCAAAATTTTCCATACGACATCTTCATTCTAGTTCAGATAGCTTCCTCCATAGTCGGCACTCACTAACCCCTGCATCTTCGGGGTCATGACATAGAACAAGGTCGGGACTAAGATCACTTTTGTAATGCCGTGGCAATGACATTTCTATGTTAAGTCATTGAATCTATCCCAGGCTTCATGGAATGGTTCATTGGGTCCTTGTGAAAAACTCACGATCTTGGTTCTCATCTGGTTAGTCCTACTGAGCAGGTAGAATTTCTTCAATAATAGGTCCTTGAAATACATCCAGGTCATACATCTTATCCCGAGTTTTTTCAACCAATGAGCAACCTTATCACCTAAGGCAAACATGATAGCCTTTAGTCTGATGTAGTCTTGCCCAACCCTAGGGGGACAAAGGTTGTTGCAAACCAGCTCAAAGTCTCCTAGGAAAGCATAAGGTTCTTCATTGGTGTTTCCATTGAACTTCGGTAGCAGACTCAAAAAGTGGGGCTTCAGCTCGAATGCTTCAGGGGGAACCACAGGTACTAGCCAACTATGCATCTCATTTTCTGCTGGGTTGTAGGCATCTACCACGGGTCGATTAATTCCCTCTTCCTCGATCACTTGTCCCATCCTAGCCATAAGTTCGGCATTCAGCTTCTCGAATCTAGCTAACTAGGCCAGGACTTGGTGCATGGGGTCATCTCTGTGTTCCTCGTCGTCTGGCTTTAACTTCAGCATTTTGTCCTCTTCTCCTAGGTAAAGAAGATGGTCTAGGTTAGAGGACATATCAATGAAGACATTCTCACCGAGGTGATGGTCTTCCTTGATGAGATTAGAGGAGAGAAAAGGGTTGGTTTGAGGGTAACCACCCTGGGAGTGATGGATCCCAAACTCATGAGGGTCATGAGCTCAGGTTGGCCCAAGTTATGCTTGGGCCGATGAAGATGAACTTTGTGAGGGGCTTAAGGAAAGATTTCCGAATCAGGAGTAGATATCCCCCCAGTCAGTCATCTTAGATGGCGAGAAGAAGAATCAAGAGAAAAATGTAAGATAGGATTTTACTCCTACCTGAAGCAAGCAAGTGAATCCAAACCATGTTTTTACAATCAACACGGTGAAGGACCCGAAACCGAGTCCGATTAGTCTGGTTGATTTTAAGTGTGAATTTTCAGACAAGTAGTAAAGGTTATGGGACCTATAGGGGAGTCGGCTCAAAGCCTGATGCGTCTCCCCTGTTTAACCTGTCGCCTAAGATACTAACGCCCCTCCTTTCTCCGCTCCTATCACCAGCCAAAAGTTTAAGGACCTGCCCCTATCTACCTACAGAGTAGGCAGAGGTTGACAAGGCTGCAACTTCGCCCCTATCTACCTGCCGGAGCAGGTGGAGGCTACTAGCAACTTGTCGCGGTGCACCGTAATTTCACCCCTATCTACCTACTGGAGTAGGCGGAGGCTACTTGGCGCTGGTCAGTTGAACCCGTAGTTCAGCCTGTGATATTTTCTCAGATTAGGGTACACGATATGGGAGGCGGGGATTTTTGGCTCTGCCTTAGGGTATGCACACACACTCTAGTAACCTCACTCAGCTTGAAAACAAGGTCGGGGTTAATCTCCCGCAAATAGAATTTTCGATTTTATTGATTTTTTTGGGTCAAATTTATTTAGCATTCCCGATTTTAAGTTAGGTGATCACTTGATTAATCCAACCACAAGGCACGCCTATCGTCCAATCCCAATTTCCTATAAACCTAAGTTTGAAAAATCAAGGGGGAAGGAGTTGAGAAAAGCCGATGCAATCGAGAAAACGATGATGAATGCCAAGTAGAGAAGACTTACAATGATCCTTTCCCTTTTATGCAGGATGCAAAATAGAATTGAAAATTTTTAGCTAAATGAAATGCAAGCGATAAAAGCTACTCCTAGACATGCAGTTCTATTAGCAAGTGAAGAACAGATTGAATTTGGCTAAGATCTGCGGTCTAAGTGCGTCTTTTAAGTGTGAAGTGTGGTCTTAGATTTTTATGAGCATAAACATGTCCTAAAATAGCTCTAAAAGTCGCAAGTGCAGGTCCAATTCTACGCAAAGCAATCCATATAGCACACGGTGACATGTTTTTACTATACTTACACGCGTGAGAACCCAAATGGGAACTGTCGGAAAAATGTAAAATAAAGAAAAGAAAAATTACAAGTCCTCTCACTAACTCTCAAATTATTTTACTGCAGGTCCTTAGCTCACTTGGCAAAGCGCCTTCAACTCCTTGTATTCCTCACACGAAAATAAATGGAGGTAAGATAAAGGATGACACAAAAAACCAATAAAAAGTGAATAGAAAATATTAACAAGAAAAGCTAGAAATCAACTACCCGGGGATGGAAAATCCAAAATCAAAATTCTTTAAAAATTAACCTAAGCCGTGCTTCCTGGGTAACAGCGCCATTTTGATAGCGCCTCATCTACCCTTGTTAATTCAACTGATTTATCAATCGAATTAGGTTTGTCATTCATTGTAGTCGGGTAATCGAGACTTCGTCAAAAATCACTCAGATTTAATGTTCGATTAAACTCAAGCAGCAAATTTATTTTACTTGGGCAAGCCCAAGGTCGAACTCAGGGAGGCAGCTTTCTCTTTAGGTAAATTTTAAGTTAATTTCAATGTCAGATTTTCATAAGAATATTTTTGGTCTTTTTTTATGTAATTGAAGAAAATACAATGCAATTTCGAGTCAATTTTTAAGTTACATCACAAAAGATAGACAAATAAGGTCTAAAATTAATGAAACTTGGCCGGAAGATGATATGCGATGAGACTAAGCTAATGCATTTTTTTTGGAATTTTTAGACTCTAAATTAAATATGGATTTAATATGGATGCAAGGTATTTTTTACAAAATCAATTTTAATAAATACCAAGGTACATTATTTTTAGATATAAAAATTATCCTAGATAGGTCTATGTGAGATGAATCTAGGAAAATTAATAAACTTAAAAAATGATGTAAATTGGACCTATTAAAAATCAATTAGGAAGAATACCATTTGATTTATTCATGCCTCGTGATGTTTGCAAATGCTATGTTTTTTGGGCACAGTGTAGAGCAACTTAAACTAAGTCTAATGTGATTTTATGGTGATTTTTAGAGCAAAAAATAATTTAATATTTAATTTAAAGTACACAGTGGGAAAAATATGTCAAATTCCACAAAAATAATATTATTTAATTCCTTCATGCTCATAAAAATATGACACGTGTTCTCACAGATAAAGCTCAAGTTAAACGATAACATGCAATTTTTGGAATTTAAAAATGATGAGAAAAGGACACTTAAATATGTGTGCAAAAACAGGGACTAAAATGCAAAATAATAAATTAAAATTGCTTAAAACAAAACATGCATATAGAACTAAAGTGCAAATACCTATAATGCTGGGGGTTTGTATACAATTTTTCCACTAAAACACGCGCTCCTCAAGTGACGTTGCCTGGCAGGGACTAATTTGTAAATCTAGAAAGTTGCAGGGGTCTTTGTGAAATTTACCATCCCTCATGTGAGAAACACGTGAGGTACTAGGGTCGGGAGACTTTGGAGGCTCGGACGGAGGCTTGGAGGCTCTGGAGGTTCGGCCGTGCTTCGGTTGATGCTTCGATTGCTCCAAGCCTAGGGCCGGGGTAGAGGCTTGGAGTGCGCTACGTGGCGAGTGCCAAACCGTCAGATCTAGAGCGATCCAACGGTTGCGGGGGATGGAGACGTGGTGAACTTGGCTCCTTCGGATCAAGAGAGATCTAACGGTGGAGTTGACTTCTGGAGCAGGGCAACATGGCTTGATGCTGGCCGTTGGATGGCGATGGATCCAATAAAGGCTGGAGCTGCTGACGAGGGGGTACATGGCTGCTTAAGGGTTGTTAGATCCTTCTGAACCAATGGTGGCTGGTGCTCGAAGGCAAAGGCTATGTGTCGCGACGAGGATCGTTAGATCAGGATAATCTAACGGTAACTGTGCGTCGTCTCCTCCGGTCCGCTGTCTCCTGCGGTGGTCTTGGCGGGGATCCGGTGAAGAGGGTTTGGCTCAGTCGCCCTCCCCTGTGGCCAGTGAAGGTCGCTGGAGACTCCTAGGGGGCTCGGATCAGTCATGGAGACGTGGTGGAGCGTCCAGAGGTCTTGGATGAAGCGGAGGCGATTTGGAAGCTGGGGTTGATGGAACTCGGAGCAGCTCTGGTAACGACTTCGATCATTGAAGATGACGTTCCTGCAGGGTTAGTTCGTGCTAGAAACATTGTTGCCTGTGTTCGTGGGAGTGCAAGGGATGTGCGGTGAGGCCTGGGAGCGGGGCAAAAGCAGTCCGGTGACTTCCTCCGCCGTGGAGGCGGAGCTTTGGTCGGAGGGGAGTTCGGTGCATTGTCAGAGCGATTGAATATGTGCACAAAGATCAGAGCTTCAAGGAGAAGCTCGATGGATAGTTGGTGGACGGTGGAATCGATCGAGGCGGCGTAATAAATTAAGAGAAAAACAAAGGAAAACAAGAAGAAGATCGGAGGAGGAATGGAGGTATCTACCTGGGGATTGGAAGCTCGAGATGCTCCCCGTCATCGCTCGAGGGACGGTAGAGGGCTCGAGCTCAAGCAGCTCGTCAAAGGAGCTACGACACGATGGGGATACGCCGTGGATCTTGCCGGAGGTAAACACCTGTTGTCGCTCGATTTCACACTCAATTGCTGTCACCAATGGGTAGCTCGGAGCTCTAGGACACCTCTTGCTATGGCGGATGGGGGTGTAAGTTGGCCGGAGGTGAAGTATTTATAGGGAGGAGATGGAGGTGCAGATGATGGAGAGGGTGGTTTGCATGGAGTTTGTGGAGCGAAGGAGATGGCTTCATGGGGTTCATGGGTGCTGGCGAGGATGGTGGAGGTCGGGGCTACGTCGTGGAGGTGTCAGTAGGTGGAGATGGTGGTCATGGTGGTTCCAAAAATAGGAAGGGGGCGGAGACAACGCGCGGTGAGGCGACGCGGGCGAGGTGTTTGCGGAGGTAGACGATGACCTCTGGACCGTTGGATCTCGTGATCCAATGGCCAGAAGATGGGCACGAGAGAAGGGCCAGGATTACATCCGGGCGGTGTGATCGAAGGGCGGTGGTCAAGCCACGTGGCGAAAGGAGTATGAGGCGGGGATGAATGGCATGGATTAGATCAAGAGGGAGATCAAGAAGCTGAAAGGGGTTGCAGAATGGGTGGCCGAGATCTGAAGAAGGGGAGGCCATCGGGTGGCTGTGGAGTGCGCTACGTGGCGCAATGAGATGAGGGTGCTAGTGAGTGACCCAGATGCAATCTGGGCCTTGTTCGGGCGGTCGAGATTTGATGCGGTGTGGATGGCCGGGATTTGGAAGGAGGTGAAGCCATCGGATGATTAAGAAAGCGGGACGCGTGGCACGTGATGAGTAGGGCCGCGTGGCACAACTAGAGGGCACCACATGGCCCAATCTGAATGGTCGAAAAAGAATGTGAAATAAAAGGAAGAAAATGGACGAATTTGGAAAAACTCAAAACATGAAAGTTGTAGATCTTGATGACATCTACAAGTTTCATATTGACCAAAAACAGAATCAAGGTCAAATAAAGTAATAAAATAAAGGGTTCCAATATACATACATATAGTATACAAAGGGGGCCCCAAACCCAAGTTTTGCATACGAGCTCCGATTTTCATGAAATTGGTCTCGTTTTGAAGGTCTCTGAATGTATATTATTTTAAAAGTGAGTAGACCTAAATCGGAGGTTGTATGAGAGAGATATGTGCATTCCAAGGTCCATGGTCTCGAACTTGGTTTGGGGTTTTATTTGTCAAGTTTACAAGTTAGCATTTTTCTGGTATTTTTCTTGTATTATTGTTAGTAATATATACAATATAGAGTGAATTTATGGGTTGTAGGGTTAGTGTAAAATATATATAGATAGGTGATTTTTACAGATGAATTTGGCTTCTTATTTAGTGCAATTGTGGATGCTAAACTGTGGATGTTTTCAATGCATGCATGAATGCTAATTATGCAATATTGGTGGAAATATGCTCCTAATTACTCGGGAACAAGGCTATATTTTCAACTTTAAGAGTGATGAATTACAAATTCATCAGGCTCATGGTGCTCCGGTGAAGTGGAAGCACCTGGAGCCACTCCGGGTGGTCGTCAGGAGTCCCAGACGCGTCCACGGACCTACAAATCAGCATCAAAACATTCCTGATGCGAGGTCTATCTCCTCGACTCAGGGATTGATCAAAATAAAGGGGCAATGGAATAAAGGAGGAGCTCCAGCGTTGGGCAGCAGAGGGAACTTCAAATCCCAGATCCACAATGGATCTAGGTTGGATAAATGGGGGTTCGGCGGAGAAGGCGAGGAGTGAGATGGCATGATGATCTGGGCGAGTTAACGATTGGATGATTCTGATTTTGACCTGCAGTATTAGCTCCTAAAATTGGGGATTTGCTAATTAAACACTACTCGCTTTATTGAACCTAAAATTAATGATGCAGAACGAAAGCTACACTACAAGAGTACCTAGGAATGCAGATAAAATGGATCGATGAGCTAGAAGCTCAGGGGCAAAACCATGCATCGGAGGTCCGCTGCAGGTGGTTGGATACTCCTTCCCCGTGGCCCTTCCTCCCTGCAAACGCCAGCCCTGCCTAACTGTCACCTTGGTGGAGCCTTCAGAGGTGAATTGAGGGGTTAAGGTCCAGGAAAAAGGGATCAAAAAGCATATGTGATCAAGGGGTTTATTTATAAGTGGTTTTTGAGCAAGTTTCGAGGGGGTTTGTGTGAGATCGATTGGGAGTTGGTGGAATTCTAGGAAGGGCATGGATGAAGGATGAGCTGGCTACAGGAAGGTGGAAGTCTCGATAGCAATGGATGAAGAATGGATGTGTGATAAATTGGCAAAGTTGGGGTGCTTGTGACTTCTGACAGAAATCAGAGGGGATGAGGTACAGTTGACCGAGGTCAACGAATGGAAGCACCTAGTTGGTCTACGTGGACCAACCAGGAAATTCTATGGCAAAAATGCCTTGGAAAATAAATAATAAATAATAACTGATTTTATTATTTTTAGTTGTAAAATGAAAAGTGTTTCTAATTTTTTAGTATTTTATACTTATTTTTATTAATTTTTTGAGGTGTTTATTTACAATTTCATTTATAGGGTTTTATTTATAGGTATATTTACCTATGTTTTGAGTATTTTATGTTTATTTTGTATTTTTGATTTATTATTTTATCTTCTTATTTTATATATTTATAACTTATTTTTACACATATAAATATATTTTTATTATATTTTTATGATATAATGTGTATACTTAGATAAATATTTATATATAATATATAAGTATATGTATTGTATATTCATCTATGTATTTAGCATACATATTATATTTTAATGTTTTCTTTTATGGTTTTATTCTCTTTTAACTATATACATGGATTACAAATGATATCTAAAAAATAAGAAATTATAAAATAATAAAGAATGAATAAAATGAATATTTTATTCAGGTATATTTTATAATAAGGGTCCAAAACCTAACTTTCACATCGCAATTCCAAAAAATATGAAACCACCTTCATTAAATAGCTTATTAAAAGTTATATACAATTAAAGGCGATTTTAATACATTTTGAGTTTTTATTTGGAAGATATGGGTATGTAAAGTTTGGATTTTAGAATTTTGTTATGTGTATAAAATGTACATTGTATATTATTTTTGCATGTAGATTTTGTATTTTTCTATGCATTTTATCTACAATTTTCATGTACAAAGTTTCTTTATTTGAGGTGTAAATAATAAAGAATAGAATAGGTCTAGGGGTGGGCGTTGTTTGGGTCAAACCAAATAACCCAATCGAATCGTTTGATATGGGTCAAATGATTTGGGTTATTTGGATTTTCGGGTCGGGTTAGACCCAAACCGTTTTATTTATATGTGTACTGGGTTGGTTGATGGTTTTGACAGTGTCCACCTGACCCACCCAATCAACCCGAACAATTAATATGGGTGACCCGTGGTTTAGACCCACCCGACACAACCAAAAAATCATAAGAATATATTTATGTATACATATATGTACACACAAATATGTACACAATATTTATACCATTATATATGATATGTAATTCTACTCATTAACTTAATAATAAATGATAACGCCTGGAAATAGAATAGCCTAATATAGGTTGAGTGGCATTACGTGAATTGAATGCATCCTGCCAACTTGCCATGTTGGAAAATGGAATCCAATGGAAATTTGAAATTTTAATTAAACAAGTTTGGAATGTGAACCGTCACTCTCATACTTCCAAGAATATGAGAACGGAGATTGTGTTTGTTTTATATCCTGATTTGGAACATGAATGAGAGATTGAGAAGTCACCATCCAACTTCCATCTATCATCCAGTAACCATTCCAACCTTCCAAGTTCCGAGTTCCTTCCGATTCCGTGGACTTTATCCCATTCCCTTCACCCGTTTATGATCGAGTCTCCTCCGCAAGTCCGCAGCAATAGCACTGTATCTTTGATTTTCGTGGTTGCATGATTATTAAGTGGAAACTCACCTTTAGATAATTTGATTAATTTGGTTTTAACCCGACCCAATCGACCCAAACCAATGACCCATAGCTCAACCCGAAGTAATTCGACTGGGTGGTGGGTTCTATTTTTCCAGAACAAACCGAATTCAACATGAACCGAATAACCCAAATCCACCCAACCCGATCGAATACCCACCCCTAAATAGGTCCCAAAAAGTAATTATTGGCCTATTTTGTAGAGTGATCTGACTGTGATTTCTATACAATTAGCCATCCTATCTTCACCTGCTTTATTACTTGTCGACTAAGTCATCATGATGACCGAGTCTCGAGGGTTAGGGTCACTTCAGTGTCCTTGACACTCTGCTCTTTTTCTTTTCTTTCCTTTATTCTTTTATTTTGACAATAAATACACCGTATTTTATACAATATTTTGTATAAATTAATGAATGTTTATTTTAACAAATTAATGATATATCCATGCCTTCAGCTAGTATTTAAAGGCCAAAAATGAATGAATAAAGGTGATGAAATGGATATTCATCACCCCCCATACTTGCCTTTGTTAGTCCGTAGCAAACACTTATACCTATAAGTGCAAAGAAGAAAACAAGGAAAAGAAACATAAATAACTTGGAATAATTTTCGACTTTTAAACTTGTCTTAATAATGTCAAAGTTTGGAGATCAGAGAAGACCTTTGGATTAATGATGTTTTCAGAACCACTTTGAGGTTAGGATTTGTGACACAATGGCCCTAGATTCCATAATCCTACCATTCAGTCCAAGTCACAGTCAGGCCGAACCATCCTCTCTGTTGCATATTCTTGCTACCTTGAAGTTATAGAAACATGTGTGTGGATTGTGTTGGCTCTCCCCAGACAAAACTATTGAACAACCAAGGATTCTACTTTTCTGGTAGCTCGTCCTCGTAGAGATAGATATTCCCTTCTAAGGTCAGGTGCTCCTGGTCTTTACAATCGAATGGGGAAGGAAATAAGAATAATTGAGAAGAGAGGTGGGAATGGACAAGTATAGTCTTCATTCCCTTGTGAAGTCGGCTAGTGTAACTGGGTCTTCACCAAGAAGCAGATCTTTTTTTAAGCTCGAATTTTCGTGGAATTTTTGGTGTTGGTTTCTTTGGATATTCTCCGTCTTTGGATAGCTTCTGCATTCTTATTTTGTGCCCCGACGGGTATAAAATCTTTCAGTCTGCCCTTTTTTGGGGGGTCTTGGAAAAAGTTGCGTCGGTAGACCATCCTTCATCCGAAGCATTCTTTCAATCCACCTCCAGTCTTTAGATACCATGGTTATCAGAAGAAGTGGGTTAGAGTACTGGTGTTGTTAATCCCCAAGAATGGTTCCTGAGCCACCCTTGATAAAGCGACCTTGCATCGTCTCGATGTAGACTCCAATATTTTTCAACAATCCATCTGAGTCGGGCTAAGTGTTAGGTGTGAGGTTTCCAATCAAGTCATTGTATCAAGAATATTATGGATGATATGAAGGGCTCTATTTAGACACGTTGAATTGGCTCATGAACATAATCTCATGGAACCTTAAGAATTAAGTTAGGATGACCTTAAGTATCTCCAATTCCAGTCCTCAATGGGTTCATCTGAAATCAAGTATATTAAGGCCTATTCCAAGCTCAATTCTTCAGACTTTACTTGGACTTGTTAAATCTCCTAGATTACTCTGAAAAATGCAAATGCTATGCAAGTGCTATGTGCAATGCAAAAAATATATTTGTGATGCACTTTTCAAGCTTTTGAACTTTTTATCGATTTTTGAAATAGGTTTTGCAAAATTCTATGCAATTTTTGAAAATATTTTTGCAAATGTTTTTCATGACTTTTGATTTCGCAAATGTTTTTGGGATTTAGAGAACAAAAGATTTTTGGAAGAAAAGATAGGTAGGGATATTTACACGGATATGCATCTCATATTTACAAGAGTTTTTTGTTTTTAAGAATTTACAAATGGTATGCTATTATTTATATAAGTAATTATATCCAATTACTAAAAAGTGTTTATTAGAAAGATGTACATATTCCTCAAACTTATTTGAAAATGATTTTCAAACAATTTTGAAAACTATAGTTCAAAATAATTTTTGCAAATAATTTTTACAAACATTTATAAATATTTGAAAAGTATTTTGCAAAGGTTTTTCAAATAGTATATATTGATTTTTCAAATATTTTTGCAACCATTTTCCAAACCATTTGCAAATTGGTTTCCAAATCATTTTTATTTCACACAGAGGAAAGAAATTTTTACAAACCAAGCATTTTTACAAAGGTTGAAAACTTTTTACAAAATATTTTTCAAATAGTTTTCTAAAGATTTTTCGATAGATTTTCAAACTATTTTCCAAACATTTTGCAAGGCATTTTTACCTGATTTATTAATCAGTATATACATGCGCAATTTGAGGAAATATAAACATCTTTTATTAAATGATTTAATGAGTTGCATATATATAGGTACATTGTTTTAGCCATAGTTTTCTTGAAAATTCGAAAGTACGAGTTATGGCTAAAATATATACAAAGTATATATTGAGTCACTAATACTTAGCTTGAGCTATGTCCTCATAGTTCGAAGAAAAAGAAATACATAGCTTGTACTGAGTATATGAAAGTCTATAATACAACGACCTAAAGAATAAGAAGTCGACCGTCCCCCCTATAGTTAGGATCAATTAATCTGAAATACAACAAACTATGTACAAACAACATGGAGGGTCGAGGGTAGGAAACGAAGAAATGAATGAATTAGCATCTCAGCTTACTCCCCCTATACTTACGGTAAAATATCTCTAAGTATAGAAAGAATGTGAGAAGTTGAGGAGACATGCGAGGGATCAAAGAACGAGCACCCGAATGCACTCATCCCCCCCTATACTTAGGATGAAGCATATCCTAAATATGTCAATGATGTATGGGATGAGTACGACTTTATGGAAGAATAGAAAGAAAAATGAAATGAAAAGAAGAAAAGAAGAAAATGATTAACTATTCAAAAATTTCTTTGCTGGCCTCATCTGATTGAATTGATGCTGCGATAGTGAGTTTTTCTTCGTAGACCACCTAAATTGAGTCAACCACGGATAAAAGTGTGTCATGTTCGAGATAAGGATTTAGAAGTTGTCCGTTGATCATGAATTGTTGTGCGTCAGCAGACAAACTGGATATGGCGATGTTTCCATTGTCACACACATGCTTCACTATGAAAGGACCTGTCCACTTGCTTTTCAACTTCCCTGGTTTGAGCTTTGCATCAAAAAACCAAACTTTCTACCCTGGTTCGAAGGTTTTGCGGTGGATGTGCTTGTTGTGCTACTTTTTGACCTTTTCCTTGTATATTAGGCTGTTGTCATATGCATACTGGCGGAATTCAAGGAGCTGATTCAGATGCAACTTTCTATTCTATCCAACCTTCTTTGAATCCAAATTACAAATATTAATTGTCCATAAAGATTCGTGAATGAGTTCTACGGGAAAATGGCATGGCTTGTCGTACACTAGGCGGTAGGGAGACATTCCTAACGGTGACTTGTACGCGGTCCGATAGGCTCAAAGTATTGAATTGAGTAACTAAAACCAGTTCTTCCTATAAGGACGTACAAGTTTCTACAGAATTGTCTTTATCCCCCTATTTGAACATTCGACCATGCCATTGGATTGTGGGTGGTATGGAGAGGCAATATGATATTCGATGAAGAATTCCCATGTCAACTTTTTCACCTCCCCATTGATGAAATAGCTACCCCCATATGATATAAGAATTTTAGGGATCTCAAACCATGAAATGATGTTTTCCGTTAGGAGCCGACAGATGGTACGATTGTTGGTGGCTCAGGTTGGGATGGCCTCCACCCAACGGCTCATGTAATCGACAACAAACAGAATATACTCAAATCCCTGACTATTAGGGAACGAGCCCATGAAGTCAATGCCCCACACGTCAAACATGTCTGATATCTGAATGTACTTTAGAGGCATCGTATCTCTCATTCCAATAGTATCGCCC